>VSMD01071626.1:0-255456 GCA_008750895.1 Mirza zaza | reverse complement strand
GGTCTCGCTCTTGCTCAGGCTGGTTTCGAACTCCTGACCTTGAGCAATCCGCCCGCCTCAGCCTCCCAGAGTGCTAGGATTACAGGCGTGAGCCACCGCGCCTGTCCCCAAATTGGATTTTCATTCACATGAGAATACAACTGAAAGTACATTTTCAGATACTAATTGGCTTACAAAGTATACTACTAATAATGTACTATTTATTTATTTTTTCCCCTCTAATCATGGAGATAGAAATAATGTACTCTTCTTAAGCTACAAGAAATTAGAAAGAAAGACAACTCCAAATTTAGAATGGTATTATTTTTAAGAGAAAATGATGAATGGGGAATATGGAATAGAAGTATAATTAAATCTAAATGAATCTTGTGATTGTAGTTGTAAAATCAATTGTCTAGGTCATAAGTAGTTACTGAAAGACAATGAAAAATTAAAAAAAATAGAACGCTAACAAAAACATCAAGTGGGTGGTTAGGAGTATGTTGTAAAACAAGAAATGTCTTCAAGTTACGTGGAGGAGAATAAATAGATATGTATTTTCTTTTTTTTAATTTTTATTAATTTTTATTTTTTCATGTTATGGGGGTACAAATATTGTTACGGTTACATATATTGCCCCTGCCATTCCTCCCCACGACCTCCCCTCCCCGCCTTACCAAAACATCAAGCATATCCTACCCTCAGGTGGTGCTCATCACACCTATTTTATAAGTGTACATTCTTCCCCTCCTTCCCCCTCCTATTTGCCCACCACCCGATAAAAGTTTGTTTGTTCGTTTTTTCCCTTTTTTTGACCTTTGGGTTACATTGTATATCTTAGCCTTTCCCTTGGAAGGTTTAGGTGTATTCCCTCCCCCCCCCCCACTATGCTCACCTCAACCCTAAGATGTGTATCTCCCCCTCCCCCAAACCCTAGTGGGCACTGTCCCCATTCGAGCATCATAGTTTTAATCAGTCAGTACCAATTTGATGGCGAGTAGATGTGGAGCCCGTTTTCTTGATCTTGTGCCACCTCACTTTGGATAACGGGTTTAAGCTTAATACAGGATAGCATAAATGGTGCTAATTCACTGTCATTTCTTAGAATTGAATAGTATTCCATTGTGAGCATATACCAAATTTTAGTTATCCACTCGTGAATTGACGGACACTTGGGTTGTTTCCATGATCTTGCAATAGTGAATTGTGCTGCCATAAACATTCGGGTGCAGATGTCTTTATAGTAGAATGTCTTAAGCTCTTTTGGGTAGATGCCCAACAATGCTATTGCTGGGTCAAATGGTATTTCTATATTTAGCTGTTTGAGGTATCTCCATATTCTTTTCCACAGGGGTAGCACTAATTTGCAGTCCCACCAGCAGTGTAGGAGTGTTCCTGTCTCTCCACATCCTCGCCAGCATTTGTTGTTTTGGGATTTCTTGATACAGGCCATTCTCACTGGTGTTAGATGGTATCTCATTGTGGTTTTGATTTGCATTTCTCTGATGATTAGAGAAGTTGAGCATTTTTTTTATATGTTTGCAGGCCATTATTCTGTCTTCTTTGGAGAAGTTTCTGTTCATTTCCATTGCCCATTTCTTGATGGGATTGTTTGACTTTTTCTTGTTTATTCTTTTAAGTTCTAGATAGATTCTTGTTATGAGGTGTTTATCAGAAGTGTAGAGAGCAAATATTTTCTCCCACTCTGTGGGTTGTCTATTTGCTCTAATGATGGTTTCCTTAGCTGTGCAGAAACTTTTTAATTTGATGAGATCCCATTTGTTTATTTTTGATGTAGCGGCGATTGCCTTGGGGCTCTTCCTTAAAAATTCTTTGCCTAGACCAATGTCTGATAGGGTTTTCCCAACGTCTTCTTCTAGGATTCTTAAGGTTTCATGTCTTAGGTTTAAGTCTGTTATCCATCTTGAGTGAATTTTTGTCAGAGGTGAGAGATATGGATCTTGTTTTAATCTTCTGCATGTAGCTAACCAGTTTTCCCAGCACCATTTATTGAATAGGGATTCTTTTCCCCATTGTATATTTTTGTCTTCTTTATCAAATATTAGGTTGCTGTATACTGATGGTTTCATCTCTGGTATCCCAGATCTATTCCAGATTAGATATGTATTTTCTGACATTAAAATTTTTTTAAATTACAGAGAGGTGTGAGATTATTTCATTGTGAAATATAGTGTTCCATACAGTATCATGCACACAATGGATGCAAAGGGCTTGGTGCTTAATTATAAACACCAGTGTAAGTACCACTAAGGTAAAGAAAGGTCAGATACCAGTCCCCAGCCAGCAGCCTGCTTTGTTCCTCCCTATTTATAAACCTATTCCTTCTCCTTAGACATGACCATCACCTTAACTTTCCTTGCCTTTAAATAAAATCACTTTGCCACCTAAACAATGTGGTTTACTTTGGCCTGCTTTTAAACATTATATAAATAGAATTAAACTGTGCATGCATGTGTTATTTTATATGTTGCTTTTTTTGTTGAACAATTTGGGTCATCCATGTTGTCGATGTGGCCTAGTTTGTTTGATTTATTACTTTATGCTGTGGTCCCCAACCTGCAGGTGTGGCCCAGGATGAATCCATGGCATGTTAGGAACCGGGGCAAGTATCAGGGACTGAGCTCTCCCACGGCCCATCAGTGGAAAAATTGTCTTCTGTAGAACTGGTCCCTGGTGCCAAAAAGGAGTGGAGAACTCTGCAGTTTATAGGATTTCATTGTCTATTCATATAGCTTATTTATCTTTTCTAATGTTGATGAACTTCTGGTTTATTTGCAGTTCTGGGCTTTTATGAGATGTATATCTTTAAATATTTTAAAAGGTGATGACATACAATTGAATATAAGACGTATGGTTGAAAAAATAAATTTAAACAATTTGAACATTAAAATAATGGTAAGAAAACAGCAAGGAATCTTAAAATAGGAACTATAAAATGGGCTGACAAAAGAAAATCCAAACTTGGAATAAATGTGAATATGTTACTTCTTTTTAAAAGACAAATTATTAGGATTGGGTCAGAAACAATATCTGAACGTGAGCTATTTATCATAGATACTCATAAAATAAAACAATTCAGAAAGGTCACCTAGAGTTACAGAAACAATATTGAACAGTTAGTTTTCGAGGTAAAAAGCATTAAACAGAACAAAAAGGGTCTGTAATTTAAAAAAGGATAAGTGTGATAAAATTTTATAATTCAAACTAAAAAAATGAAATTATATAGAAAACAGAAATTCAAGAACAATTTTAAAATACAGAGATCCTTTTCTCAGTATATGACAGATTAAATAGGAAATAATGTCGTATCTAAATAAGATAATAAGCTCAGATGACTTAATAGATTTAAAGCTACTTCTTCCTATAACAAAGAAAGAAAATAAAAGATATTTAGTATATAACTAAAAATTAGATAAATTAAGATACAACTTATAAAGGAGAAACAAAAAATCACACTGATATCAGAAATAAATGAAGTTAGAAAATACAAAAATAAAATACGTAAAAAGGGGATATGTAATGATAGATAATGAGATTAAAACTTATAAACAAATATTTAAAATTTTATTCTAGATTTCAAAATCTCAACAATAAGTGAATAGGAAGGAATATGAACTGTAAAAAAAGGATTCAATAAGAAGGAAAAAATTAAAAACCTGAACATATGAAGAAAAAATCAAGCTAGGTCTTGAAATATTTGTCAAAAATTACTTTTTAAAAATGCTTTGGGCCCAGAACACTGAATTGGTGAGTTCTGTTATTTTGTGAAGCACAGGTAAAGAACATAGATCATTATTGTGCTCTATAAACTCTTTTATGACATGCCAACAGATGACATTATTTTACAAATTAATGTTACTGAAAATCTGATCATGAAAGTACAAGAGACAAATCCAAAACATCAATCTTATTTATAAATTTAATCTCAACATTATAAATAAATTTATGGCAAGTTAAATTCTAGAGGAATTATAGTTAGATGTCAGAAACAAATTTATTACAAAACTAGGTAAAAAATGTGGATGAACATTGTGATGTGGGGCTGATGTGTTAAAGCCTAAATAACAAAGGAAGAAACTAGTAAAAAAAATAACAGTTCCTAAGTGTATGTCAACAGTACGGTTATCTAAATTGAAAGGCCAGAGTTGAAAAGGAAAAAAAATATTGCAAGTCTCTGTCAAAGAATTTGTATGCTTAATATTTAAAGGGCTGTTACAAATCAATGAGAAAAGTAAATGCATTAATAGAAAATTGGGCATAGACACAAGCAGACAATTCACCAAAAAAGTAATAAATGTCACCAATAAGCAAACAAACAAACAATTTGGCTTTTCTTGTAATCAAATCATTAAAACAACTGCTTAGTATCTAACTAAGATCAGTTTATTTGCAACTTTGTGGAAAGGTCTTGAAGTATTCGTAGGGCACTCATGTTCTCAGTACACCCCCTGACACTGGGTCCCTATTTCCAGTATTTGCCTGGGGGATCTATCTGATGCATGCTCCTTTTGTCAACACTGAGTTGACCAAATGTGAAAATCAGACCCTTTCCAACTGCTAAATAACTGTTATTTTTCTGTTAATCATGCTTACACCCTATAAATTAGATATGTAATATAGACCAGGGATAAAAATATACTTTTAATTACTGCTTTTAAACTTATAAATGCCACCAAGAAAAACAAACATAAGTATTCTAGTAAGACTTGTTATAACATCATTTTTAACTTTCTAAGTTTTATAAATAGAGTAGATGTTTTAGAATATATCCTGTTTAAAGGTGTTAATTAATTAGATCCTTGCAAACCACCACATCCCAAAACAAAATCTATTGACATTGTAGGGATCAAAATGTCCCTGGCCCCGTGAACTTTAGCCAAACTGTAGGGAGTAAAGGCTACTGTTCTCATAAAGATTTGCTGAAAAATAACTGACATGAAACAGATTAATTCATAGGAGGAAAAATTAAAAACTTATACATGGGAACCTTTAGAATGAACACTCAAAAATATAGGGGCAATGGTCCATTGTTTTGCTTATGGTCAACAAAGTATGGACAGCTGTGTAGAAGTATGATTGGACAAAATGGGTGTGCCCAAATGCTAACAGGCTGGGTGGCAAATCCTCTCTATCTAGATTCTGTTTGGCCTCTCTGAGTGTGCATTCCTTCCTTCTGAGTGTGGGGCAGGACCCTTTCTGGAATGGGAGTTTTACAATAAAACAAAGTAAGTCAGATCATTACTTTATGGCTAGTTTTTACATGGAATAATTTTAGGTATAAAGAGGTTCTGGCCTTTACAACCTGCCTTTGGGAAGAGGGATTCTGACTTTTATGAGTAGCTTCAGGGAAGAATGGGACTAAAAGGCAGGAAGACAAAGGAAGGTCAGAGAACTTTTGCTTCTGAGGCCTTCATTTTAGGGTGGTTTTCTGAGCCCCATCAATATGATTATCAAAACCTTCAGCACCAATCCTTAGCATCTCAAACAAAGACACAAAATTGTAACACCTTTTTTTTTTTTTTACATGAGGATCAAGAGCTGTTTTAAAAACAGCATAAATAGTCTCAAAACATTTTCCAACTTGGTATAAACTTGAGTACATGCATTATTTCCAAAGAGTAAGACTGTTTTGAGATTCCCTTTGGATTTTAACAATCATTTTTTAACTTAAAATAAATTAGTATACAAAAATTAACAGTTAAGGATTTTTTCCTGGACAAAACCTTTGTTATAGCAACATAATGTACACATTAGTGGTTAGCAAATCAAGAGTGGACACAACCAAGGGAAAACTAAAGCTTCCAGTTTAAGTTTTTGTAACTACAATTTTTAGGACAGCTTTAAATCCCTAACAGTACTGTTAATATCAGATGATAGAAAGACTGAATTAGAAACATGTTTTATGTGTACCTTTCTACAGACATTGAAATCAGTGGAAGAAACTATATCTGCAGTAGGATTAAAAGACCAAAGCCAAAATGTTTTCATGAAACTTTGACCATAAGTTTCTGTTTTTGTGCTCTATTTACTTGCTGTTTTATTTATTCTGATTTGCTGAGACTTATTTTTTTGTTACGCATGTCTACATTTTTATCTAATTAAGAACCTTAAAGTTAAACACATAGATATTTTTGTTGATAACTCAGGAGATTTAGCTATTACCATTAGACCAACAATATTAAATTTACCTTACTTATGAAAAATCATACAAACACAGACCATTTTGTCTTTGGGTTTATAATTTTATAACCTTTGGGTCAAACCCTGACACTTTAAGAACATAAAAATGTCCAGTAAAACCCAGGCAAAAAATGTATGGCGACAATTTGAAAACATTTTCATTCTTACTTTACCAATAACACTACTTTTTAAAAAAATAACTCAGTTTATTTACCAAGGATTACTAAATTCACATGAACCATTTGGGTTTGTTTAATTAATTTATGAATGCTCCCTTATGTATAAGCCAGTCCAGAACCATGTAGGCACAAATATATAATATGTGGACATACACAAAACATATCTAAACATACACACACACACACACACACACACACACACACACACGAAGTTCCAATAGTTCCTAGAACTCTGGCTGTGAGATAGTAACACAGCTCACCAGTTTGAAAAAGAGAACTTGATCCAAATTTCTTCTGACAAAACTGGAACTTGTTCACAAGGCTAAACTTTAGTTGCCCTGATAGGTAACCTAATTATGCCTGTGGATCAAAGTTTTGGGTAAAACAGTTTTTATGGCAGTTTGATTTTTTTAAAAAACGTCTTTTACTGCCTTTTTTCTTGAGTTTAAAATGAGTTTTCAATGTTTATGTTTTAGCTAGAACTGGCTGCAAGATCTCCAGGTAGTCTTTCAATTGGAGATACAATAAACAATGACTTTATCTCGACATCAATAGAAAAAGTTAGCAGGTTTTAGAGTAGCCAGAAAAGACAAGGGATAGCTTGAGAGACTGGACATTTTAACTCTATAGTGACAGGTTGACCATTTGAGTTCTGAATTTTCCTTGATGTACTTTGGTCTTTAGTAAAAACTGGTGCACAAGAATTGACTATAACCAGGTGGAGTCCTAGAAAACTGGCATGCCTTTGAACCTTTCTATTTATACAAATACTTGTAAGTAGAGGCGCCATAAACCAACTGGGGTGCCCGAAGGGGCCATTCTCCTTAACTTTCCTCATTTTTAAAAGATTTGTTTCCCGTTTTTCTTTAACAGAAGCAACCAAGCTGTAGTCTAGGGTTTAGTGTAGTGGATCAGAGTGTGCTGATTGTGGGTGGCAGCTCCACAGTGTCTCACCACTGAGTTGTTCCCACTCTCTTACATGCCTCAGTTCCTCTCTTTGGGGTTCTAGTACCTCAGAGAGGGCTCAAAATGCTGAGTGATCAGCTCTTAATGAATTTCCTGGATGAAGCTTCTATTAGTTAATTTTGTTGGGGGGTTCCCGATAGGGCCACTCTCACTGCGGGGAATCACCTCAGGTAACTCCCACTCAGAATCCCATTCACCCAGGGGCGCCTTTCAGCTGGGAGGAGTAAAATGCCCTTTCTCTTCATAGCTGAGAAACTCAGTATTTCATTTACCTACAAACAAGACAGTTCAGTTTCTTCTCTTGCAAACCTGCAAAAAAGCCAATTGAGATGAATTTTGGGAGGAAGAAGCAATGGAAAAGACCCTTTAGAATGCAACTCCAAATCAAAATTACGATTCCAAACAACAAATTGCTAGGAAAAGAACCAACTCAGAATAAACCAGGACTAGCAACCAACCAAAGTTGGTCTGGAGTTCAAGAGGATGTATCGGTTCTGCCCAAGGAGAAGCTGGGAGGTGGGAGGTGGCGGCGGGGGGGGGGGGGGGGGGGGGGGGGGGGGGGGGGGAGTTGTGTGGCAAATGAGCCATGCAGATACCTGACTCTGAGTTTGGGATACTCCTTCGAAGGTCCTGAGTCTTCTCTGAGCCTCATGACTAGGCACCAATCTTGTCAATGGAAAAGAAGCCAAACTCTGTAAAATAATTTAAAAGAGGTTTGTTCTGAGCTTAATTTGAGGACCATGGCCCACAGCCGTGCCCAGGAAGCCTTGAGCAAGTGGACTTGCAGTAGTTGGTGCAGTTTGGTTTTATACATTTCAGGGAGACAAGAACTATACATAAAGTCATAAATCAATACATGGAAATGGACCAAAAAGGTGTGATATTTCAAAGTGGGGGTGGGCGGACTTACAAGTTATAGGTGGGTTTAAAGATTCTTTGCTTTGTAATTGGTTAAAGAAATGAAGCTTTGTGTAAAGGTTTGGAATGTTTTAAGTTAAGATAAGGATATCTTTTAACTAGAGAAAAGACACCAGACATGCACCTAAGTGATTTGTTATGTAAATTGAGGATCTGCAGGTTCATCTTGCATAGCCGTAAGCCTGTTAAGGAGTTACAAAGGATATCTCCAAGAAGGGAAAGGGTCATGAAGAGGCATGTCTGGTCTCCCTTTTCATGGCCAGCAACTCAGTTTCAGGGTATCCCCTCAGTCAAGAGGGGGTCCATTCAGTCAGCTTGGAGGGAAGCCTTAAGATTTTATTTTAGTTCACACAACACATGCACACACACACACAAACACACACACTTCACTAGTGTGGAGCATTTCTACTAATATTATCAGGTTTCAGTCTGAAATGTTGGTTCTTGAAATGCTCATGGCCAAAGAATGACCAGATGCACCAAAGTAAGGCAAGCACGAAAATGAGGTTTATTGAGGAAAGAAAGATAGGATTATAGGGCAAGAGGAAGATACATTTACAGAGCATGATACATATGCCACAGATGACGTCTGGACCCATTGTCACAGCAAAGCGAGAGCAAAAGGAAAGGGCCAAAAGAGGGATTGTTTATGGTCTGCTTCTTGTTTTATAGTGCTCGGACTGGGACCTCCCTAGTGACTCAGACATCACCATAGAACCACTTTGATTGGACACTTGGAAATTGCATTACTATGTATGTGGGTTTTTCATGGTCAAGTTTTGGACTCTATGATACCTATGCTGCTTGGCCCATGGGCTAGAGAGTCTTTTGCATTCTTTTGTGGCTCATGTGCTAAGTTCTGATTGGCAGATCTGTAGGGTGTTCCCTCCTCCCCCAGGCATGGCAGTAGCTCAGGGCAGCAGTAGGGTAGGGCACGACCAAGGTGGGGGTCTGGGGCCCACTCTTGTCCTTCTTCCCAGGTGGAGCAATTGCACCAAGGAAACAGCACCCACTTTTGTCCCTAGGAGACCTGGAATCCCTTGCTATCTACCTAACATTATCAGGGGAAAGGAGAGAATGAATAAATATTAATATATAGCAATACCTTGAACAACTTCACACTGGGAAACAGATACCCCTGGTCTTGAAATTTCTTTCATACAGCCACCCTTGGAGGAATTTTTTTTCTGGCCCTCCACAGTGAGATGTCTTAGACTTAAAACATGGGATTGGCTCATTTTTTTCTCCCCTACCTGTGCCCTCTGTTGTCTCTGTCTCCTATTTCTCGACACTCTTCTGTTTGCTCCCCAGCAATTCCTGTTGTGCTGGTGGCCCAGCAGACCAGCTGTCTCTTTGTCGCCTGGGCTTCTGCTGACAACAGTGATCTTGGCATCTCATCTACCCCAAGTAACTTACCAAAGCAGTTTCCTAAATAAGATAGTTAGCAATGATTCTTTCATAAAGAAGAATCAGCTGCCAGCTGTTAGGATGACAATGGCTCTACCACTAGATTAAGACAGAACACAAGTCTTCAAAAAAAAAATGTTTGTATTTGCCTTGGGTTGCTTTAGGTTGTCTCCCAATGAACTCTATCAGTATTTCCTAAGAGTATTTGTTTGCTCTCCACTGTCATTAGAATTACTTAAGACAAGTTTGGAAAACCTGGAGTTAAGTATGATCCACCCCTTTAAAAATCCTACTTTAGAACAGTAGTTCCTAAAGCTTAAGAGGACTACTTTACCCTTGTTACCATGGTGACCAATGACAGCCTAATGGGCTGATTTTGGTCACGGCTATAAAGGTTATCAAGAGATCGAAAGCGCTTTAATTGTAGCTAGTATACAATTTGAGGATTTGTGTTGGAATTGTGGGCCCTATTTATGATCTAAAAGTATAAAGCTGTCACTATTAACTATGGCAAGGTATTTGGACTGTATATTTCATTAACTGCATGCATGAGAAGCTGTTGTAGGGGTGAGGGGAAACTTGCCCTTTCCCCTGAAAGTTGACTGAAAGATCAACTCACAGTTAAGGCAGATTAATAAGAGAAAGGTTTGTTTACCATGCACATGGGGAGAATGACAGAGTGGTTACCCAATATCCCAGTGAAGTTCAGACATTTTTATACCTTTCTTTTTGGATGGGAAAGGAAACGAGGAGTATAGACAATTCTGTTTAGGGGCCATAAATAGTTGTTAGGGAGGAGGAATAGATCGGGGTGGTGGTGGGGAACAGATTGACCTGTAAATTAACCAGAGAGACAGGTATTATGTTTCAGATGACTTCAGCAGTCATATTTTGGGGTGCAATTTCCTGTGCTCCTTCATAGGAATCTACCACAATTTTAAACAAATCAAAATTTTTTACTTGGGAAAAATCAGAACCAAAAAAGTCTTACCTTAAATGAAAGTGAAAGGGGAGTAGAGAACCATCATGGATCGAACATCTAAATGTCCTGGGCATTACTTTATGTGGCCCTCACACAAGCTCTGCTGGTAGGTGCCATTATATTTCCATTTATAGACAAGAAGGGGGAGGGGGTGGAAGGGTCTTAATGCTTTCCCCATGGTCCAGCTGGTTATGGGAAGTGCCTACTTTTCATCTGTGATCTCTGCAGTAAACTATGAGATAATTTATACAGCCAATGGGTTTTGCTTGCTTCATCTAAATTACACAAAGTACCTGGCTAATGGGGATTTTTATAATGTAAATCTGGCAAGGTCGTTTTGAAGCTTGGAATTTTTAGGGTTTCTCCAAAAGTCCCTTGGTTACCCTGAGTCTATTGGCCATCCTTAGTTTAAGTGTTGTTTTCTTTTTTTAATCATTGCAGTAGTTGCTTTTTTTAAAAAAAAAAACAAAACATTGTTTTCTTGTTACTAATTTCTAGGCCTACCATTTATATTATAGCCAAGACATCAAATTCGCCTTTGGATCACGGTAGTTGTAACACTCTCTTAATTGGAAGAGGGTGAATGTTAATCATTTAAATTATTATTATGATATTTTCAGTGCTAAGAGTGCCCACGAGGCTTTTTAATATGGAAATCCACCAAATGATAATGGAAAAAATTTACTCCTTCCCTGTGTGGTTGTAATTTAAAGATGAAAATGAGTATGATGCAGCTAAATACAATTATTGACTGGTGCCAAATACTGCAACTTTACAAGCTATGAGTACGGTAGTCCTTCCCTTATCAGCAGTTGTACTTTCTGTGGTTTCAGGTACTCTTGGGACAGTACTAGATATTTAGAGAGAGAGAGAGAGGGGAGACCACATTCACGTAACTTTTATTATAGTATCATTATAATTGTTATATTTTATTATTAATTATTATTGCCAATCTCTTACTGTGCCTAATTTATAAATTAAACTTTATCATAGGTATGTGTGTATAGGGAAAAAAAAACATAGTGTATATAGGATTTAGTACTATCTTTGGTTTCAGACATCCATTGGGGGTCTTGGAATGTATCCCTTGTGACTAAGGGCTGACTACTATAATGTCTTTCCCCAGAGCCTCTTCCTAAGGTGCTTGTAGGAAATATAAGGTACAGCATAGATGTCTCACCATCACTTTTGTACAATTTAAAAGTTAGCTTTTCAGCTTTAATGTTCTCTAGTGTGAGAACAAACTTAATAGGGTTAGCCCTTAATCTACTTGTCCCTCAGTGCTCTAACTTTAGTAAGTGTTAGGTCAATACCAGATTTGGGTGGGTGGCTGGAGACAGGAAGATTTTTCATCTACCATTCTCTTTAGCTGGACTCCAGTGAGTAATTTGAAAGGAGAAAGTCTCTTATTGCCAAATCCCAGAGCCAAGTATTTATTTCATGTCTCCCTCAGTTTTGCCTTTCCCTGCATTTATTTGTGAATGGCATTTCCACTTCCTAGGGGAAAAAAAAACAAGCTGAATCAGCAATCACCTGCCTTAGCTTTGGAAATTCTCTAGACCATCATGCTGCTTTAAGATCTTTTGGAAGCTTAGAATATTCATCTCTTCTTAGTTTAAAATAATTGGGATGAAAACAGTAATGCTCAATGACAGTTTGCTTTCTTGTAGTACCTTTTATGTATGAATCACAAAGCCTTTTGCAAACTCTAACCCAGTTCTTTGCAGCTCCGTGGTGAGGCAGATCCCATTATCCCTGTTTTACAGATGATCATGAAACAGACCCACGGAGTTTCAATGCGCAGCCTAAGGTCAGGCAATGAGTCAGTGGGAAAGCTGCGGAAGGAACTCGTGGAACTTTTGACATGCCCCTTGAATTTGATCCCTTAAGAAGGATGAGGAATTCATAAATGAGGCAGACAAATGGAGAGCCATTTGAAGAGCTGTTTTGCAAGGAGCGATAGTTGTTCTGATGAATTATTTAAATTGTGCCTTAGCACAAATGAGTCTGAAATTGCAATATATATATATATATATAAATATATATATATATTTTTTTTTCCTGGCTACTCACCATTGCAAATAATTTGGTAAATTGACCTTTGAATTTAGCATTAAGTTTGTATATAAATGAGAGGTTGTTGGGTTACTACTAGGACAATTTTTGGCGGCTTCTAATATGTAATATAGATAACAAAAGAGGAAGATGTATAAAATATCTAGCAGTAGAAAACACGGTGGGAGATGCAAAAATTAATTTCAACTGACACAGTGCACTATTTAGATATGCAGTACCGTGCAATTAAAAAAGCTGGAAGCCACTTTTTATAGAGGTCATATAGTCAGTCCAACCTCTGTTATACTTAAACCATTCAAATTAAAAAAGAATTCTATTTTCTAAAAGTACCTGGAGAAGGAAGGCTTCATTAGATGACATGAGAAAATGGTCTATTAGTGAAATGTGTACCTGTAAATGCAGCAAGAGAAATAGTCACCAAGGGAGATGGATCGGCTGCCCAGACTGAGCTTGGTGTCTGCATTTTGATTCGGGGAGAGGTCACCACAGGACCAAGAGCTGCTCCTCTAGTGGGGTACTGAGCCTTTCAGTTGTGTCAGTTCACCCAGGATTAGCAGGCTCTGGAGGACTAAGTCAAGTTAGCCAAGTTTCAGAGAGACTGAAGTGAGAACTAGGGTGCAAATGTAATTCACACTGAAATCAGATTGGCATACTTGTGCTGAGTGCTGAGGGTGTTTTATGTCTATTAGGCAAGGCCAATTGGAAAACCAAAGTAATATCAGAATTCTATTAAATTTGAAGGGTCTAGTTCGAGGATTGGGTGATCTGAATGACATGCTTATTATGTTGGAAGCAGGTATATTTGCCTAGTGGAGAATAAGAACATGTACTTGGCCAATTGGATGTCCTGCAGGCTTCTACCTTTCTGCAAAGATAACATTACCCTAGATGTGTTTCCATTAGTTGGACCACAGGTTTTCTAGTAACAATATGCTTTTGCTTGGGTGTTGAGATGCGATAACAACCTAGTCTGAAAACAATCTATTTAAAAAGCCCTCTCTTCAAAAGTTGATTATTTCTGAAGGTGTCCACCACATTTCACTTATTGTATTGCTTTCATTTTATATTGATTTTTATTAAGTTATATTACCATACTTATCTTCTGAATTATACCTCCAAATTCTGGGGCAGTGCTAAATTTGGAATGACCATTATTGTTATATATAATACATAATTCTTCATACTGCAAATCAATCATTTCTTTTAAGCTCTTCTTAGCATTTTTTTTTTTTTTTTTAGTTTTTTCTCTTGTGCTCAATTTTTTTAAAACACATTAGGTATTTATGTAAGAACCAAAAGTTCCCATGGAGCTCACTGTGGGTTTCTGGGCAAGGAAAGAAAAGTTAGTGGTTGTTTTGATATCAGTAGGAGAAATAGGATACTGAAGTTAAGGAATGAAGTGAAAGATGAAATTGGATATCAGTCTCAGTTGATTATTTTCCTGAAGGGTCATTTTATCAACCTTTCTTTCTTTGGTTGTTTAGCCAAAATAATTTCTGGTTTCAGGTTCATTTCATAGTTCAATTTCAAAGATAACTGTGGTCAGAAAAGTAAGGATTGAGCAATGTTTTCTGCCTTGGGTTGTGACCTTTTTATACCTGTGGCTAAGTAGCATGCAGGGAAAGACACATTATCTTAAAACACAAAAGATATTTGCATTCAGTTTGACCTTCACCCTAAATAATAGAAATGTATTAACAGCAAGAGACATCTGAGAAGCTAACTCTTAGAATGTAAAATGGTTACAGACAATGAAAGGCAGTCTAGAAGTTGGGAACAATTCACTATTCTTGGCATTACTACTGGTATCTTATTTGTCCAATAGTAATTCAGGATTTTCAATGCACACCAAATTGCAAAACAATTTTATTCAAAATATAAGAGTGCGTAGTCTTCAAAAAGCTGGCCCATAAAGATTGTTGAAGTTCCTGTAGTTTCAATTAACTCCTGGGAGTTTCCATGTGCCTCACTATTTCCCCTGATGTGGGAGGCCATGAACACACATATTCTCCATAGACTCTGGAGCTTCAAAGTGTTTAACTGAGAAATCAAACCAGGAGAAAAGATTGCTATTGAGTGGTTGAAACTCCTTGGGGAGTACTAAGGATTGTCTCCTGCAACGTGATTGCTTGCATCTAGCCCTTCCTGTAAGTGGCTGGTGTCCGAAGTCAAAGGAACTGTTGAGGCCATCCTGTTGGTCAGACTCCCCTTCACAGTGTCCCTAGATTATGAGCTGCACTGCACATTTCCAGTAATGTGGGAGATGAAAGTCAGATTCTCTGGGCGTCGATGAAGCCCATCTTAGGGATTCCCAGTCCTGGCATCCTGGAAAGTAATTTCAATTTCACGGCCAAAACAATATTGTCGGTCCCACATCCTCGTCCAGAATTTGCCACCCTGCCATCAAGAAGTGGAGTCTCACATCTTAGGGTTGTGGGGCGGGGGGAGGGAATACCTCTAACCCTTCCTAGGAAAAGGCAAAGATATACAATGTAACCCAGAGGTCAAAAAAAGAAACAAACAAACAAACTTTTATCCGGTGGTGGGCAGATGGGAGGGGGGAGGTAGGGAAGAATTTATACTTACAAAATAGGTGCGATGCGCACCACCTGGGGGTAGGACACACTTGATGTTTTGGTAAGGCAGAGGGAGGGGGGAGGAATGGCAGGGGCAATATATGTAACCCTAACAATATTTGTACCCCCTATAATATGATAAAATAAATTTAAAAAAAAAAGAAGTGGAGTCTCTTTCACTTTTCTTTGGATCTGTGTGGGCCTTTGTGAGCCTTGGTACGTAGTCTGTGGCGAAAGTGCGGTTGCAAGAATTCCTAGGTTAGAAAAAGTGATATGGTTTAGGACTAACTCTCTCAGGATTCTTGGTCTTGGAAACTGCTATACTGTTGGAGAGGTCCTGGCCACGTGGAGAGGCCACAAGGAGGTGTCCCTGGGGACAGCAAGCAGCAACCGTCAGGTGCGTGTAGGAGGGAGCCTTGATGATCACAGCTTCCCCGCGCATGCCGGAGCAGAGACAAAATGCCCTGCTGTGCTCGTCCTAATTCCTGAGCCACAGAATCTGTGGGCATAATAAATGACTATGTTATGCTACCAAATTTTGGGATACTTTGTTGCAAAGTAATTGATAAGCAGAAGAAGGAGAAGGATGCTTGCATTGTGTGTATGTGTGTTTGTGTGTGTGTATGAGAGAGAGAGAGAGAGAGAGAGAGAGAGAGAGAGAGTAGGGGTTGTTAAATGCTCATTTTCTCTGAATTAAAGTGAGTTTAAAAAATATTTACCAAGCCACTTAAAATATTTATTGCTGAAATATCTGTGAACCCATATTATTAACTCATTTAAATATTTATAAAACCTACCACTATGGTTTTTATCTTGACAATTTTTGCCATATTTTAATATCAACCTCGCCATTATAAATTTACTTATTTTTAATTTTTATTTATACTATACTAGCTTTTATTATATTTATTTATAGTAATTCACTTTTCAAAAACTTGATTAAGCCTTATTTTATGTAATAATATCCATGAAATTATGGCTTGGATCACCTGGCCCTATTTTATTAGTACATTTAAAAATAAATGCGTGACTATTAAAACTAAAAAACGTATACACATTGACTACCTAAAATTTTTCCCATTCCACAGTTGGTGCACATCTCACTTTAGAAAAAAAGTATCCTTTGATTCTGGAAAACAACAGTTACACCAAACTCACAATAATAAGATCTTCCAACCCTTTAGTGCTGGGATATCACTGTTAGGGGCAGCCTATGTTAAGGAAACAGCACAGGGTGAGCCACATTACTTGAAATAAATCTTAAAATCTGCCTGGAATCTGGTTACATTTCAGGACTTCTGCAGTTTTTTCATGTGGTCATTTCAGAAATGGCTTTAAAAATCTAACATTGCTTGTTTGGCGCTCAGTTTGTGTACCTGCTCTTTCCTAGGATTGTATGGATAGAGGCATGTCTCTTTAGGGGTCTGAGCTAGGGATTAGAAGGCTGGCTATTAACTCTCATTCTTTCTAATGGAAAGCATTTAGAACCTGGTGTCTCAATCCAAGTTCCCCCAAAAGCAAAATTGAAGACAGTTTGTTTGGGAATTTTATTCCAAGGAATGCAGCACAACTCATCTTATTAACACATTTGAAGCAGGGGAGTATGGAAAGTCAACCCAAGAAAAGTGTTCTCAAGTCAGCCACCATTGCAAGTAACACATGCATGATCCGTGGAACTTTCTGAAATAAGTTTCAGTACTGTCTACCTGGAAGACAAAATGTGGGAGGATTGGTCCCTTGGTTTGCATTCCCTGTTGCCCACACATAGCCCCACTTCCGGGTGGCACATACACGAGTGCCAAGCAAATTAGCATGGACTTCACTTGCCAGGGCATCAGGGAAGACCCAGCACAGGCAGCAAGAAGTCCATGCATGGCCCCAATGTGAAGGAAGCATGTTTTGGTTGTACCACATGAAACTGCTTTAAGCCTGTGCAAAGAGGCTGCAGTAATAAACCAGATGAGACAATTTGAAGTAATGCACAAAAATGCCTGGCGCACTTGGCAAAGAGGCTCCCTCTTTGGGACTTGGTTTCTCATCAATCAAATGAGAGCATTGTATAAGAAGAATTTAAAATCCATCTCTGATAGCAACCTGAGATACTGCTGGCCTAATATTATATTCCTAATCCCCTGGATAGGCAGATCAGACTGAGAAAGGTTATGTGAAAGAGGTATAAGCATAGATCTTCTAGGTGACGCTAACAGAAGCCCTATCTATCTACTTTTCTAGTTTCAAACAGAGCTTTTAGTGTTCTTAACTTACTTAATACCTAGTAGGCCCCAAATAATTCTGAATCAGGGAAGAGTGACAGATTTTGAGTGACTTGGCGCCTTTTCTTTCAGGCCCGATATGCAAACATTATTCATGTCTGGTCACAAGTGCGACTACCTCTTTTTACTTGGAAGGCCAGGGCTGGAGCACATGCCGGCTACACGTGGGCTTTGCCACATGAGAGTTTGTTGTGACAAAAATGCTTGGGATTCTACTCACCTTTCTTGACAGCACCCTGATTCTGATCCCCACTGAGGGCACACATGAAAAATTACGTGAATTTGAAAACAGGCATCAAGAGAGAGAATGGTTCAATTTAGAATTTTTCAACCTTGACACTATCCTCTGAGGGTTTATTTTTATACAAGTCATGTAGCTGGCGATTGCTATTTTTCAAGTTCTAAAAGCAGCAACTATTTTGCTGGTCTTTGCTTGTTTCTTTCACCTTCTGCTTCCTGCTCTAGAGTTCCTTCCAGCCAAATGATTCAACCCTTCTTATGATTGATGCTTTTAAAAAAGAGTTTGGAAAATGAATCTCATTTCAGTTTTGTGGTGCAAATCACCTAAGCTTCAGGGGTTTATAATGTCTTGGTTAATAAAGATTCTGAAGATTAAACCCAGAGGTCAGTGTGAAGTTGGAAAAAAGAAAGAGCAGAACAACTCTGCCAAAATGTATTTAATTTTTAAACAAGATTATGTTCTGTACTTAAACTTTTAATTTCCTTTTTATATTTCTTAGAGACAATGAATAGCTTCAATTGAGAGACTGATCATCCTGAAAAAGTGCAGAATGACAACATTTCATTTTATATTTATTAATTTTTCTGCAAGTTTGCTATTCCTCCGTTTGATGAGGCTAAGTAAGTGGTTTTCTCTGAACTGGCATTGGTCAACATGATTACCAACTTTGCAATGAAAAATATCCTTTCTGCATATCAAACCTTTAGCTTCCTTCACATGCATAACTCATTTTACTCTTTATTGCTTGGCCTTGTAAGTGATTGCCGTGATTGAGTTTTGAGTGAAAGAATTGCTCATTTCCAGCCTGTGATAATTATTGTATAAGGCTTAGATTGTTCTATAGAAACAAGAGCAAATTATCCATCAGGGATGAAGATAATGGGTGGTAGTCCTTTGATCTCTCCTCATCTGCTCTAATCATACTCCCCCTAACTTCACGCTCTGCAGACACAAGAATGATCTTCATAAACCTTTTTGGTGAGTTGAAGTTTCATGTTGCTCATAACTATGAAGGGATAGAAATTGGTTGGATTATTTTTTCTTACATTTTCCTTCATTCCAATGAAAGAATAATTTATTAATTTCATTTAACAGCACTGCCAAATGAGAATTGGGTAAAGTTTCATCAAACTCCACGTGATTGTTGGTGTATGTTTCTTCGCTTTTGCAATTAACAGAGAATCCAAATAAAGAGTTGAAATGCTTCCCTCTGAAGATAGAATGTATGACAGTATTAAGTAGCTTGCTTAACTCTACTGGGTAGGGTATTCTCAGAGAATGGCTGAGATGTGAATTGATTTTTCTCAAACTATAAAATCATTTTCATATAAGATTTCAGAAATAGTCTGCTTATGACCCCAACATAAGCCAAACCAATAGTTTCTTTTAGTGATTCAATATAAGGGATCTTCTATTTAACACCTGCACAACAGCAGGCTCCCTGGAAAATGGATAAGACTGAAAAATCAGTTCATGTATCTGCTGTTCTCTGAAAATTATTAGTATGCACAGCCATTAAAAATAATTGTAATTTCAAATTGTAGCTTTAAGCTATCGATGGTTCTCTGGTCTTTTTTCTTTGTTTGTAGTGACCTTGCATCTTATCTGAATGAAGTAAAAATTGTTAAATTGTACACAGAATAAACAAAACATATGAAGTGTAAGGACAGCAGTGCTTGCAACTTAATATTTTATTTATTTTCGTTGCTAATCAATTGATGAACCTGGAAGAGAAACGAAGACTATGTCCCTTATAGTGTTATCAATGAAGCATTAATTGATTGGCTTTCTTGAAAAAATAAATTCTTGTTTGCACTTGAAGGAAGGCATCTCATCACATTTTAATAGCCCCGGTGTGAGTTGGTGGCTTGCAGGCTTTGTTTTATTTGAATGTTAACTTAGTTGAACATAAACTACATGACCTCGGCAAGCCACTCAGTCCCTGAATTCCAGCTTCTATATGTGACAGGTCACCTACTCCACAGAGCTCTGTGAGGATTCAGTGAGATGGTGCCTGTGAAAACTTTAACTCAATGCCTGGAAGAGAGAAGTGTGCTCAAAAAAACATTCATTTCCTTTCCTCTCGAAGCTGAAAGAAGGTACTTTCTAGGATTCTTTTATTTGTAACTTCCAACTTTCAGTGGAAAAGGGGAATCAAGACAAAAAAAATAAGAAATTAGAAAAGTCTCTACCATTTCAGGATGTGGCAAGGGGTTCTGAAAGATTCTCCCGTGTAGCTCTATGACCGACTTCGCATTTTGGGCATTCACATGCTCAAGTACCCCTCCTGTGAACCCACGGCCGGGAGAAGCCTGTAAACCACCCATTCATTTTAAAGCAAGCAAGCCAGGCCCTGTGACCAGGGACTCTGGCCTTCAAACACCACCTGGGACATCCTCTGCTGTGGGAAGAAGCATCGCCACAACTCTGCGGAAAGTAGTCATCTCATTAATTTCACCCTATTCCTGAGAACACACTGTGAGTCACCGAGGGAGAGTTGGAAGGTTGAGGTCTGATCCCTGGGAACCTTAAGACACCCCACAGCACAGCATCCTCTTGTCTGGGCGTGTCATCAGCTTCCAGCCAGATGAATGAAGCTTTAGTAAGGGGAATTCTGATGAGTTCTGATGTAAAGCTGTTTGCTTTGTGGATATTTAAAACATAGCCTACCTGTAGCCCTCAAATACACATAAATCCCTTATTGTCCCCCAGAGCTGCCCCATGTAAGCCAGCTTACAGAATGAGTCAGCTCCTAGGAGGCAGAAATAGCACTGACCACTTAAAGTGATGCTGAAGTGACTTATTTTGCCAGAGTCGAAGCTGCCGATTCACCCATGTACAGGTGGGCCAAAAGGAGCAGTCATTTGGTGTTCGGAACTGATTATATAGCAGTGAGATAAAAACGAAGGAGAATGGTATCCTAGTTTCCCCAAGCATAAAAAGAATAATTAAATATTATAGCAGCCTCTTCATTCATCCATTCATTACCAAACATTGATTAAGCGCCTGCTTCCTCCCACCTTCCTCTCCCCTTATCTTCAATGGAGCCAAAGACCTTGAAGGGCCTTTAGTGTGCCCACGATTGAAAATGCATCCTGTCTGTAAGTATGTGCGTGAAAATAAATACCTTTTGAATATATTGAGCAAATTGGGGAAAAAGACATTGTACCCTTTCAAATCAACATTATATTAATTAAAAAAATTAACTCAGTTTGTTCTACTGGCATATTAATGAGGCTCAGAAGTCACTATTATCCATTGCTATTAAACCAAAAATTTTAGGAATAAAACTCGTTGACTTATTTAGAAATTGGCTAAATAAATGCAGTTGCACTTAATTAGCTTCTAATTTGCTTCATTGCTTGAACATAAAGGGTGGGTCCCACCTAGCTATGACCTTCCCATGGGCATCTTGTTCAGCTGGTTGATTAATTTGGAGAGCCAGCTTGGATTCTGGAGATGAGTCTCTGCGTCGCTTTTTCTGGCAGGTATTGTCATTTGTCATCTTGAAGCATCTTACCGTTAGCTGTGGGAGAGTACTGGTTAAGTTCTGTTTAAGATGCATTAAGTCCAATGACAAACCAAACAGGGTCTAGGCTTGTAATTAGTCCTGGTTGGGAGGGGAGAGTGTGTGATGGTAGGATGGTGGCATGTTTGGTGTTACAGTCAGATTGACACTCATCGTGGGCAAGCAAGATGAAGGAGGGACGAAGTGTGGGCTGGTATGACCAATGGCTTTGAAGCTGTCAAGCAACCTTCTTAATAGACTAAGTATAGTACTAAAGACCTGTGATTTAGCTACCAAACTACTAAACTTTCTTTATGAGGGTGAAGGCTTCTCAAGAGACAATTAATCTGTAGATTCACAAGATGTTCTAAGGCAAGCTGGTCTGTGCCAAAGAAGCCAGGGAGATTGGGGAGAGAGCACCACCCACCAGCAAGGATATATAAAAGCTCAGGAGCCTGAAGTGGCATTCATCATTCAGACGGTAACTTCAGCAAGGTACCTGTAGCTCTCTGTCCGACATCATGTCCTTCAACTGCTCCACAAGAAATTGCTCTTCCAGGCCAGTGGGTGGACGCTGCACTGTCCCAGTGGCTCCAGTTGCCACAGCTGCAACCACTGAAGCTGACTGCCTGAGTGGCATCTATTTGCCCAGTTCCTTCCAGACTGGCTCTTGGCTTCTGAACCACTGCCAGGAGTCTTGTGAGCCCACTGTTTGCCAGCCAACCTGCTACCAGCGAACTTCTTGCGTCTCCAACCCATGCCAGGTGACTTGTTCTCGACAAACCACCTGTGTCTCCAATCCCTGCTCAACTACCTACAGCCGGCCGCTCAACTTTGTCACCAGTGGCTGTCGGCCCCTGGCAGGTGTCTCTACTGTGTGCCAACCAGTGGGAGGAGTCTCTACTGTGTGCCAACCAGTGGGAGGAGTCTCCACTGTGTGCCAACCAGTGGGAGGAGTCACTACTGTCTGCCAACCTGCCTGTGGGGTCTCCAGGATACAGTCCTGTGTGTCCAGCTGCCGAAGAACCTGCTAAGTGTGCAGGAGCCAGTGAGAGAATCAAGACTCCGTGACCTGCCAGCTGTGCTTCCAGGGTCTTCCAGCATGCTGCCTACCTCCGAAGAACTCTTCATTGCTGACCTCTATGCTGACTGTCTGACTGCCGGCTCCTAGCCATGCACACACTGCCTTTGGCACTCTAAAGCTTTTCTGGCCAGCACCAAGCTTGTTTTAAGGGTTGACCACTGGTGCTGTGTATACCTCTGGATATTTCCAGAGGTATAGGAAGCTTTACTACCCATGCCCCAGTCTTTCATGCTTCTGACATGTTTTGACCTTGCTGCCTTGCTTCTGTTTTTGTGTCTCTGAAAAAGGGACCTTGTCTCACTATGTATTTCTCAATAAACCTGCATTCAATGGCATTGCAAGCAAATGTATGTCTCAACAGAGTTCTTTATTTGCAAAGGTTTTTGCTGTCTGTGAATCATCCCTGCTGACCAGGGACTGATTTTCTTTTCTAAGCCTAGAATATGGGCTTAGTCATTGTGCTGCGAGACCTCACGAGGGATTATTTTATATTTCGCTTATTCAGAGAGAGAGTCGCCAGCCTGTGGTGAAGTAAGGGCTGTGAGATTTCTTGGAGTGACTTGTCCTCTATATTTTTCCCAATTTTTAGGGGCTCATGGAATAACTTCCATGCAGGAAAACCAGGTACATCAGTGAATGGGGCAGCAGGATGAGGTAGAGGTTCAGGGTCTTACCCAGAGAACCACAGTGGAAACCTTTGCCAAAGATCCCTCTGTGATCAGCTGGGATGAAGAGAGAAGGATAAAGGAAGGGAAGTTGGTTTCCAGGCCCCAAGATTCATCTCATCGAAAGGGTGGTTCCAGCTTTATACTCCCCTCACTCACTGCAGCAGATTGGTAGACTTCCGCTATTGCAGATACCAATTGATGGTAGACTCAGAGCTCTGAGTAAACTAAAGCTCTGTGTTTTAGTAAATCTGGGCAGGAGGGACTTAAAAAGAAACTTAAAAGCATGTTTGTTTATTTTCATACACAGATCCTTATTTCTTGGCTTCTCTCTCCTGGAACCTATGTACTAAATAAAACAAACCATTAATTGGGTTGGGGGATGGGTTGGGGGATGGGTTGGGGGTTGATGTGCGAACTCCTTTTGCCTTTTTTTAGTAAGTGAAGACTGGCTACCAATTGGTTTGCTTTTGCCCTTATCATCTGTTATGTCCAGAAAGACATCTCTATTTTCTTTTCACAGTTGCTCAAGGAGAAACAGAAGCAGATGATTTTTACAGAAAATGGAGACATAAAGTGCATGCGCCATGAGCAGTGGGTACATTTTCTCATAATGGGAGGTCCTGGTGCCTTGTGGAGACGCTGATCATTGGTCTCTGTTGTCAGTGCAAAATGGTTTTCTCATTTCACTGATGGTTTTTCAGAGGCAAAATGTATCAATGATTTCTGTATAGATGGAATACCTTTAATTTTTCCTATTGTTGACTCTACTCTTGGGATCTCTCAGTAGATCATGCTTGTATGCGTGGCTCATAGGAATATCTCGTCAAAGCAAGGCATGCTTTTTCCTCTACACTAGTTCCATGCTCTTTCTTTTTGAAAGACATACTCTGGCTTTCAGAAATGCTCTGGTTTATTTTCAAATACAAGTCACAAGGGAAACTCTACATGGCCCTTGCAGTGCTGTTGTTTACGTGACTATCATTTATTATTTATTTCAGTCACTTCACATATGATTTTGAAAATTCAAGAGTCTTCCAGAGATTGATGGACTTTCCAAAAAATGTTTTTGTTTTTTACTCTTCAGATTTCTAGGTTTTAATTAAAAACATAAGGACAAAGATTCCTTCTCTTTCCTTTTGTTTAGATGACTAATTGGATCTAATAGATAAAGTTTCTGTATTAATAATATATAATAACATAGACTTTATGGTTGGATATGAATAAGCTTTCACTCGGGCCATTTATTGTGATAGTGTAAACATTCAAGAATGTTGTAGCTATCTTGCCAAGCTATTTCCTTTCCTTCATTTCTGTTTGGGGAATCGTCTTTTTTGCTATTAGAGCTATTCTGTTTGTACTTGAACTTTGAGAGTTCTTTCTATTCTTTGCCTTATTACATAATAAATTATAAAGTTTCCAAGTTTGTCTTTGAGAACAGTGTTTTAAAAGATAGGGCAGTGATGATTTCTTTCTCTTCTTCATTTGGGGCTTGGAAATGCAATTTGTATCTGGTATCTCATAGCTGCAGGGAAGGAGTATAACTTTTTCTGGTTCTGCCACTTGGGTGCAGGTTCGTTAACATTTCTAAGCCTTACTCAGCTCATCTGTGTGTGAAGCAGAGATAATGATAGTATCGCAGGCCTCTGTTTTCAGGAATAAACTGAGATAATATTTGTGAAACCCAGGTACCAGCTGAGCCATCCTGTCATTTAATATTGAAATGAAATTAACTCTCTACCTCATTTCCCAGTTTGGTGGAAGCCCTGGCTGCTCCAAATATCACTGAGGAATCTGACAGTGAAAGGTTGGGGGAAAATGTCTAACTTTTTTCTTATCTTCTCTGGCTCTGAGCTTCTACTTTAGAAGAATTAGGTTCGTTGTATGGATTTTCTTCCTATTTTATGGTCTGTTTCTATTCAGACTACAGCGATTCAAACATTTAACATGACTTCCTTTTGTTGATTTTCACTAAGATCTACTTACACTAGGCACTTGTGTGTCTAACAGACTTTGTTGAAAGTTGGGGACACAGAGAACGTTCATACTCCAGTGATGAAAACAATTTAAATTTTATTTGAAATATTTTTATTGTGGTAAAATATATATAACATGAATGTTACCATTTTAATTCTCTTCTTTCTTTTTCTTCCTGGAGGTAGGGTCTCTCTCCTTTACCTGGGCTAGAGTGCAGTGGCATCATCATAGCTCACTGCAATCTCAAACTCCTGGGCTCAAGCAATCCTTCTGCCTCAGTCTCCTGAGTAGCTGGTACTACAAGCACATGCTACCATGCTCAACTAATTTTTCTATTTTTTGCAGAGGCAGGGTCTTCCTCTTGCTCAGACTGGTTTTGAACTTCTGGCCTCAAGCAATCCTCCTGCCACAGCCTTCCAAAGTGCTAAGATTGCAGGCATGAGTTGCTGCGCCTTGCCCATTTAAACTACTTTTAAGTGTACATATAATTCAGTGGCATTAAGTACATTCACAATATCATGCTGCTGTCCATTTCCAGAACTTTTCATTGTCCCAAACTGAAGTCTTTTGGCCATTGTCTCCAGGACATTGTCTTCTTCAAAACCAAATTTCTCCCTCCCTCCCTCCTACCTTCTTTCTCTCCCTCTCTCCCCTAAATAGTACCTCTAATGTTTCAGCTTCTGTGCTAAGTGCTGGTTATGCAGTGGCAAACAAAGCCATTATTCTTCCTGCTGTCATGAAGCTCATAGTTGGGTTACACAGAGCAAATCCACTGGTTCTTCACCATTTTCTTTTCTATGTTCTCTTTAGCGCTTCACCTTTTACTTCCAAATGCTTTACCTTTCCACTCCAGTGCATGTATGTGTGTGCCAAGGAGCCACATCATCCAAGTTCTCTGTAAATGGTGGATATTCTACCATTTTCCTTATATGATGCTTGCTTATAATAAAACTACAGTGAAAGCTGAAAGTATACCCTACCTCTGGACTTTAATTCTGACAAACCTGAAGATTGTAAGATGCAAGGGGATGCGTTGAGATTTGGTCTAATGCAGGAATGAAGAGTTGGTACATTGGGACACAGCCTGAGAGAGATGTCTTGGAATAACATTCAAAGAAATTCTGAAAACTGAAATTGATTATAATATACTCTATTCTATGAATTAGACATGATTTGTCTTGCACACTTGCACAATTATAAAACAATTGTGATTGGGAGTCAGAACCAATTAGCACAGGTAAAAAGAAAACCTACTGTAAGCAGACACAATTGCTTTGTGTTGTTCTGTGCCTTATTATAAGACTAGATGATAAAGGTAATGAGAATATGTAAGAATTAGGTTCATGATAGTCCTGGTATCTGTAAGAAAGACAAGTAATTACTGTTGATCAAGAACAGAATGTCAGGACAAGGTTTGTCTAGTGATGTGTAGATTTCATTGCTATGTACTTACTATCAGAAAATGTTTACTATTAAAATTTTTTTATTTAAAAACAGACATCATGATTTCATTATAATTTTGGGTCTGAAACTCTAGCACCTAAACCACCTTTTGCCTCCATTAAACATATTTTTTAAAAAAATGATAATGTAAGTATTCTTAGGAACACATCAGGTGCATAATGGCAGAGAAGACAGTTTCACTAAAATGAAATATTCTTTTGCTAAAACCTCTCATCATAAATTTTGCCTCTTGGTTAGTGGTGCCACCATCCTCCAAGTCCTCTAGAATTGAAATCCTGTTATCGGTTTTTCTCCTCTTTTCCCCTAACTTCACATATTTAGTTAAACAACAAGAGCTATTCTTCCTTTTCTTTTTCTTTTTCTTTTTTTTTTTAGCAACAATAACAATTCTTTTGATTATTTTCTTAGCATTTCCTCTATCCGTACATACTGGGGGCAGTCACTGCCTTATAGGGTGCTGTAATAAGCCCCTAGCTGACCTTAGTGTCTCTGTTCTTCCTCATCCTCTCTGCTCGGCACTCTCAGATCTATCTGGTTTAGTTTGCTGGGACTGCCATTACAAAGTAGCACAAACTGGGTGACTTAACAGATTTAATAATCTGTACATCTTTCCTTTTCCAAGGTAAGTGAAGAAATATGGAAATAAAACTCACTAGGAAGTGAAGCAGCTTTGCCCTAAAGATTACCCCATGGACAAAAGTTACAATTATAAATCCTGGGATTAAGGGTTGCATTTATTTTTAAATTGATTTGATTAAAATAAGAGGAAAAACCTCAATCTCTTTGTTAGCGGTTGCCAAGATATTAATTCATTGGCTCTTCCCTTGTCTCTGCATATGATTCTGGAATGAGTTTGAAAAAATGTTTTTCTTTTTAAAGAAAAGCCTGAAAATGGTCTGCCAAGTATATATGTATGTGAAATTCTTCTGGAAATCAGAAATTTTGGAAGAGGGACAACATTGTTTTAGAAAAGTCACTGGACTTGGAGTCAGAGGATCTAGTTTTGAATTCAGTTCTACGACATTGACAGTAAGTTAAGTTGTTTAATCTTTCAGCCTGTCCCCTCCTGTATAATGGTAATGCTAACTTCAAGTATTAGCTCAGGTGAGGCATATTAATATAAAAGATATGTTGAGTAAAGTTCCAGTAATAGAAAGAAACTGCACTTTGGATTCTAGGCATTGCTATCACTTGTGTGAGAGAGACAGTTTATGTACTTGTCCCATTAATTCTATTCCTATGAATTTAGTTCATAGGAACTAATCATAAATGTACATAATTAGTTATCTCGAGGTATCATATGCTTTTTATTATATCAAAAATTGGAAAAAAAACATAAGTGTTTGCCAATAGTAGAGTGGTTAAATTTTGACAACTTCTATAGGGTAAAATCATACTAAGGATCTGGAAATGCTCTTGCTGTTAAGGGAAAATATGCAATAAATAAAACTGACTCTACCACTTGTTACAATTTTGTGAGCCTACATATATATAAAGCTATTGCACCAAGTTGTTACAATAACACCACCACCAACAAAAAGATAAATAGTGTAGTCTCAGTGGCTTAACACAATGGAAACTTTCTGCTCATGTAAAGTCTTGGGTGGGTGTTCTGGTTAGTGGGTAGCCCTCGTTCAAAAGGTGATTTGGGGACATAGGCACTTTCTATCTTGTGCCTCTTCTAGCTTCAACACACACTACCAGGGTGGTTGCACAAGGGCAAGGGCATTTTTGAGAGTCACCTTGCACGTGGCCCCCCCCCCTGCCTTCTGCTCACATCTCACTGCCAAGTTTCCAGTCACATGACCATGCTTACGAGGAAGGAGTTTGGTTCATGTGGTTGAGATGTGGGCAAAAAAAAGAAGAGGAAATAGGTTTGGCAAACAGCTAGCCTGTGTCTGCCATCCTTCCTAATGTGGCTGTAAGAATGAAAGATCAAGACATAAAAATCTGCCTATAGTACTCTATATTACAGAGTACTCTCCACAGCACTCTAAAAGTGTTGGGTGTATCTGAACTAGGTTTCTATTTCCATCTGCCCATCAAAGAAACCTTGTTTTAGGAAACAGAACATATAGGAAAGAATTCATTTGAGAATGAATTCTAACATATACAGGAATTTTGCACAATGTTTAAGGATCTATCTTTCTAGGAGGCATTGTTTTTTAAACCTCAGGGAAAATATTTCTAGACAAAAATTGAGACGTAAATAATTAGCTCTCATTTAAAAGGAGCTAATTCTGGTAATGGCTATAATAATTGGGAATGATTTAGATATTTCTCAAGTGAAATAAAATAGGAATTGACCAGGCAACAGCTCCATAAATGAAACTAAGGCATGCTATTATTATATTTCCTTCTAGTATGCATAAAAATCCACATAGTATCATCTGACATTGTATAGGTATGTCTCCTATTTTTATTATTATGTAACGATATTTTTTGTAAGATATTTGTATTGGAAGCCACTTTAGAGTTAACTCACACAGTCCCCTCATTTAATGGATGAGGAAATAAAGAGGAATTGACTCTTGTCCAATAAAACATAGTCAGTGATGGAACTGCTACATGACTTCCAACTGAGAGTTTTTAATATTAATACGCAGGCAAGACTATTCAGACGTTGTGGCTCCATATTCATTCTCAGGTCCTGGTGAGTTGCTATGTAAATAGATTGGCCATGGGTACCATGTATGCTGTATCTCCTGTTAGATTCTACTCTTTGACAAGGGCCTCTGCACCTGTTTTTTTTTAGCAAAAAACTATTTTTTTGCATGCCTAAAATTCAAATGTAACTGGGAGTCTTATATTCACATTTGCTAAATATGGCAGGATATACTTAGGGAACCGCTTTTAGGACGTAGCAGGTTGTCTAATCACATGGGCCTGGCCTCCTCCCTCAGATGTCTGCCCTGTCCTGTTTGACACAACCCCCGCAGTCCTCAGGGACACAGGGTGGTACTGCAAGGCTCAGCCGGCAAGCAAATGGGCCCCTGAAAAATGTTAGGCTGTTCTAGTTGACAATCCTACTATTTTACCTCCAATCTCATAATCCAGCTCTTGTTCTATTGATCACCTCAGGATATCTTCACAAGATCTTTCCATCCTTCTGCTGTGTCAAGTTCTCACTAGTGCTGGCTTTGGTTTTATTGAATACTTTTTTTAGTATAGGCATATCCCATTTGGGACATACTTATCCTAAGAAAACTTTTATTGTTCATGTGAACTTCAAATGTAACTGGGGTCCTGTATTTTGTCTAGAAAATTCTGCTAACATCTTGTTTGATGTGACATTAACAGTGGTAGGGACAAAAGGGTGTGATAGGGCATATGTTTGAGCAATTCAGATCCGGTTAATTTAGTAAGATTTGTTTTCTTAGTCCTCTCAGATTTTTAATATTGTTACTATGTGCTATGAATCTCTGCTAGAGGGACATACTATTAGTGTGAGTGTGTGTATTTGCAATTGGTATACACATACCATATGTGTGTAAATCTATATATACATACATATTAACAGATATACATATGTGTCTATATATACATGTATGTGTGTATATCTATACATATATATATATTTTAGAACCATGGAACCCTTTTATCTGGGAGCAATTAGTGAGACTATGATTCCGTGCAAGGCCTCAGGGAAGAGGGTAGTGCCAGGTGTCTCAAAGAAACAAGCCTACAAGATGGATTCTACTCTTTTTCTAATGTGAGATAAGGGTGAGAAGACCAAGACAGTTACATAAATCTTAAGCATAAAAAATGGAAATATCTATATGACTTGCACAAGAGCCAGTGCAGCATAATCTTGATGGATCATTAAATTATTTTATTATCTACATTCTGTAATACGAAGGGTCAGACAGGCTGGCTGATCAAATTCTTCTCTGATTCGAAGTTAAGTCTGCCAAGCTCCAGTGTTCCATATGTGCTGTTAAATTAACATGTCGAGGCCGTGTTTTATATGAGTGGCTCTCAGAGAAATTCTTCGAGGCTGCCCATATCCATGTGTAATTGAAAATGCAAAATACATTTACGAGCAAATGCAGCTGACTGAGCTGCGTAATGTTCTGATGGATAGTTCGGGCCTTTCAAAGTGAGATGTGACATTCGAATGCCAAATAAACCAATTGCAAAACGCCAAAAACCTTTGGCATTTTAGACTAGTTTTCTGATTCTTTTTTTTTCCCCAGAGAACTTATTTCTGAGCAGAATCTATCAAGTGAGTGATTTTTCAAAGCTGCTGACTGGTCTCCTCAGGGTCATGGGGAAAATTGATGGTTTAGAATTATGATTAGATCCTCCTCCTACTCCTTTCCTTCTTTTATTTCTTATTTGATGGCTTTATTTTCTCATTTTATCCCCTAAATTTGCATATCTCCCCTAGAAGAAATGCATAAAGTGACCTCAGGACGTACTAAAAAGGGAGTTTCCAGTAACTTGGAGATGTAATTTACACATTTAAAATCAGGGGGCACTAGAATAACTTTACAGTTTAAACCAATTGTTTAGTTAATTATTCATTCATCCAATGAATATTTATTGAACATATGATCATAATTAGACAATGTCTCTCTTTCATGAAGTTTCTAATATAGTAGGGAAGCAGATATATAAATAACCAGTTAACACGAAATACGTACCATAAAAGAGAAGCAGATTTAAAGTGCTGTGGATCTATAGAGCTAGTAGACTCAATTTTGCTCTGGAGTGGAGACTTAAAGGAGGGTTTTCCAAGGAAAATAATCTGACCTGATTCTTAAAGAATAAATGAGATCATGAGACTCAGTTAGGTGAAGGGAGAAATAGTGATATTGGGTGGGTTAGGGTGAAGGGATCAAAAGAAGGGTAGATTCCCATAGATCCAACAGTAAGCCCCAAACTGTGGTGGCACAAAACCTCCCCATGTGTTCAGAAAACAGTGAAGTCCAGTGTGACTCCAACAATGCTTACCATACTCTGCAGTCAGTGTGGCTCTAAAAGTATTACTGCCGGTGAATATTAAGGAAGGAAGACAAAGTATCAGTCAAGAATCTCTATGTTGGGTATTTTGAATGCCATGTGATGAATTTAATTTTTTTTTTTTTAGTATAAATAAAAAAGCATCCTGGGGAGGTTTTAAGAGTTCTTTTTACCTGATAATCAGAGACACCAGTGATGCTGGATGCTGGAGGTGAGCTCTGAAAGAACTGGTCCTCAAAGATGGCTTTGAAATTGCTATCCTGGAAGAGTGGGTGGATAGTGATGTTTGTCACCAAGAAGGGGAACACAGTCAAAGGGTAAATGAGGTGGGCTGAACACAGTCAAAGGGTAAATGAGGTAGGCTGCAGGTAATGATTTTTGTTTGGAGCTTACCACATTTGAGGCATTGGCAGAAAGTCCAGTTGGATATGATCAAGTAACAACTGGACCTTCAGGTGTGTCTGGTGTGCTCTCCCAATATGCATTTTTCTGTGAGTAAAGAGATAGATTTGATTAAACACACTGAAATTTATGTGGAGACTCTCTCATGAGAGAGAGTTCTATATATTTCTCACGTTCTATATATTTCTATTGATCACTTGATGTATCTGGAAAGAAATTTACATGATTTTCCTTACAAATCACTGATGTGGTTTGGATACTGTGGACAAGATGAAGTGTTAGTTTGACTGGCTTGGCAGTGGCTCACACGGGGAGCAAACTAATAAAGCTGTTGTATAAAGAGCAGTCCCTTGAGAGATATCAAAGGTGCGTGAGTCTAATAGCTTAGCACTACCCACTCTTTGAAAATATAGTATAAGTTTCTTATAATTTGTTGGAAATGCTTTAATTCTTCTGCAAAATTAAGCAAATTTCTTATGAGTTAAGAAATATTGCTACTTAAAGATAGAGAAAATGATTTTTTAGTCAATTAGTATGCATGTAGAAAAGAAAGGTCCTTAGGCAGAAGCACACTTATTTTTAATGAGGGAAAGGATATAGGTGTCCCCAGGCAGAAGGTGACATCAAACTCCAGGACTTTGTTCTTCCCATCATACCTTGCTGTTGGGCTCTTAAGGGACCTGTAACTTGCGTGGAACCTTGGTTTTGCAGTTTTGCTTCACGAACAGGGCAGACACAGGGCACAGTGTCTTCCATTCTGATTCATCACTGGGATCCTCTCCTTTAATGCAACTTCTGAGGTCTATTGTTTTGGCTCTGGAAGTTATGGACCAGTGACTGTGCTATAGTTGTGTTTACAGGCTATAGCACTTTCTTCTGAAATCAGCAGCTATGAAAGAGTTTGCAAGTAGATCCTGAATCCTTACAATCTTCTTTGCCTACACCTTGAAATATATATTTCTGCAATATTGTTTTATGTATTTTTGTGCTTCAGTGCTAAGAATCCAGATGATACTCTCCAAGAACATAGTTGGCATAATACTGAAAGATAAAATTGTTTCCAAATACATCTTTTTAAAATTTTAGCATATTATGGGGGTACAAGTGTTAAGGTTACTTATATTGCCCAGTCCCCCTCCCCCTCTCGAGTAAGAGCTTCAAGCATGTCCATCCCCCAAACATTGCACATCTTACTCATTGTGGTTGTATATACCCCTCCCCTCCTCCCCCCTCCCACCCTCCCGACACCTGATAAATGTTACTCCTATATGTCCACTCAGGTGTTGATCTGTTAATACCAATTTGCTGGTGAGTACATGTGGTGCTGGTTTTTTCATTCTTGAGATACTTCACTTAATAGAATGGGTTCCAGCTCTATCTAGGAATATACAAGAGGTGCTATATCGCCATTGTTTCTTAAAGCTGAGTAGTATTCCATGGTATACATATACCACATTTTATTAATCCACTCATGAATTGATGGGCACTTGAGTTGTTTCCATAGCTTTGCAATTGTGAATTGTGCTGCTATAAACATTCGAGTGCAGGTGTCTTTTTCATAAAGTGACTCCAAATACATTTTTTAAATCAGCATTTTTTCCTCTTCTCTTTTCATTTTTTTGCTTTTTTAATTTCTGTGCATAATTTTATATTTCTTGATAAAAGTAATGATTCCAGTTCAGTTGACAAGGTTGGCACATATTGACAGTTATTTTGACTTGTTTCATGTAATGCACCTAATGACTACCACGTGTACAAAGAAAAATGATTATTTCACAGAGGGCATGTTGACTAAACATGTTAGAACAGTATCATATGGAGCTCTAGTCCCATGGATAATGAAAAAAAAAAATAACTACTTCCTTCTCTCTTTTCCAACCTCAAAAACAATCCCAGGTGAAATAAATTTAAAAAATGATGGGTGCGTGAAAGTTAAGCTAGCTTCTTTCTTATAGTTTCTATTTCAGTCTTAATATTCTGATATACATTATGAATTTCTAAGTATGAAATATAACTTGGAAAGTATCCTAAACATTTTTTTTCTCTAGCTTATCTTGAAGGACAAGAGCCCAGTGAAACACAGTTTCTAAAGTCATGTATTAAGGTATACATATCCAATTTGACATGGATAAGTTTTGTCATGGCTAATTGTGGTTTTCAATATTAACTATTTTTTTTTTTTAGCTTTCAAGGTGTATCCAATTTAAATGTTTTAAATAGTCATTGTATAAGAAAGTAGATTTTTCAAATTTCAAGGTTCAGTCTTAGTCTATCTGCTTCCTCACTGTGTCAGGCCAATAATGGTTTCTTATAGTCTCTTTCAACATACATGGTTTGTGTCATCAAGGTGTTTTATCGGAGCTCATATAGGTATAATATGTTTAAATGATTGATCCAAATATATGTGTGTGTGTGTGTGTGTATCCTACTCATTTTTTTTTTTTTTTTTTTTTTTTGAGACAGAGTCTCACTTTATTGCCCAGGCTAGAGTGAGTGCCATGGCGTCAGCCTAGCTCACAGCAACCTCAAACTCCTGGGCTCAAGCAATCCTGCTGCCTCAGCCTCCCAAGTAGCTGGGACTACAGGCATGTGCCACCATGCCCAGCTAATTTTTTCTATATATATTAGTTGGCCAATTAATTTCTTTCTATTTATAGTAGAGATGGGGTCTCGCTCTTGCTCAGGCTGGTCTCGAACTCCTGAGCTCAAATGATCCGCCCACCTCGGCCTCCCAGAGAGCTAGGATTACAGGCTTGAGCCTCCGCCCCCGGCCCCTACTCATTTTAATTCTAAAATCTTTTTGTTAGATTTCATATAGGCTAACTTTGCATCATAATACAAAGTTGAGGTTAGCAGTTGTTGCTACTTCTTTTGTGAAAAAAAAACACAGATATACCAAATTGCCTACAAAATTATGTTAAATGGATAAGCAGAAAGAAGCACAATATATTTCAGTATACATTAATGCAATTAATGTTAAATAGAATTCAAAGTAGAGAAGGATTTAAGGAAATATGACAAAATTTTTCAAGTGCGTACTGTTTAAAGTATGTGGACACTTTCTCATCAATACTTCCCTCATGTGCTGCTCATTTACCTGCACTGACATCACCTTTATGTAGACCCTTATTATTTCATATCTGACCATTATAAAGATGCTGACTATGAGGCCTCCCTAATTATAACCTCTTATCCAAATTAATATTGTTATTGTGCCATTGGGATCTCATAATCAGACCCTTTATCTCTTATCATTTACTAAAATCATGAAGGTGCAGTGGACAGAACATTGGATTTGAGGTAAAAAATAATATATATATTTTTAATATTAAAATAATATATATTATATAAATATATATAATATATATATAAAATCCTACTAATTTTAATTCTAAATTCTTTTTGTTAGATTTCATATAGGCTAACTTTGCATCCTAATACAAAGTTGAGGTTAGCAGTTGTTGTTAAATATAAATATAATTGTTTTAATTGTTGTTTAATTTAGCAGTTGTTAAATATAAATATAATGTATATTTTTATATTAAAATAATATATATAAATATATATATATATTTGAGAGCCAATTATGTGCTGTGCAGCCTTGAGCAGGTTACTTAACAACTAAAGGTGAATCTATTACTACCTATAAAATAAATGCAATAAACCCTTGCTGCCTAATTCATAAGTATGCCGTGGGATTTAAATGAAATGATATGTGAAGAGCCTTTGTAAACTCCAAAACAAAACATATATGCAAAGTATTATTATTAGTCCACAAAGCCTATTTTTCTTAGGCTGGTGATCATTGCCCTCCTCAACCACAATTATTTTTCCAGTCTATACTTGACCACTTGCTTGAGTAAACAGGACCAATTTATTCAAAATATAAATTTATCTCTGAATGCCTTGGGTTTTCAAACTTAAATATCTTTTCTAGTTCCCTTTTTCCTGCTGAATTTCCTCCCATTCTTCAAAGAGGCATTGAGGTGTTATATTTCCACGATACCCTCAGCTATTAGTTTTCTGGGGCTGCTGTAACAAATGCTATAGACCGGATGGCTTAAAACAAAAGAGATTTGTTCTCTCCCAGTTGTGGGGGCCAAAATTCTGAGATCAGAGTGTAGACAGGACCATGCTGCCTCAGGAGGGAAAATCGTTCCTTGCCTCTTTCAACTTCTAGAGACTTTAGGTGGGCTCTGGCTTGTGGCTGCATAACCCCAGTCCCTGTCCCTGTCTTCACATGGACTTGTCTGTGTCTCTGTGTCTTCTCTTTTTCTGTCTCTTATAAGGATACTTGTCATTGGATTTAGGGCCCATCCTAAATTCAGAATGATCTCATCTCAAAATCCTTAGGTTAATTACATGTGCAAAGACCCTATTTCTAAACAAGGTCACATTCATGTGTACACGGGGCTAGGACTTTGATATATATTTTTGAGGTTACTATTAACCCAATACATCTCCCTTGGTCATTCCAATCTGATTTATTTTATTTTATTTATTTATTTTCTGAGACATGGTCTTTCTCTGACTCTCAGGGTAGAGTGCTGTGTTGTCATTATAGTTCACTGCAACCTCAACCTCCCGGGCTCAAGTGATCCTCCTGCCTCAGTCTCCCAAGTAGCTGGGACTACAGGCATGTGCCACCGCGCCCAACAAATTTTTCTATTTTTTTGTAGAGACGGGGTCTTGCTCTTGCTTGGGCTGGTTGTGAACTCCTGGGCCTAAAGCAATCTTCCTGCCTTGGTCTTCCAAAGTGCTAGGATCAGAGGTGTGAGCCGTGCCCCCCCCCCCCCCCCCCGAGTCTGATTTATTTTGAAAGCATTACATCTAAGGTTAAACAGCATGTGCAATCTTGAAATAGCTGAAAGGATAGCACTTAAAATGAACCAATTAAATAGGCAAATTGCAAAGACCACCTATGAAAAGTAGCATTTGGTTCTTTTAATTTAATTGTTATTTCTACTATAACTACATCCCACATAAAGAAGTAAGACTATTTAACTTCCTGCCAAAAGAGTTGAATTATTTAACTACTTTTTACAACTTTAGGAACTGGGGAGAAATTTTCTCATTTGAAAATGTAATTTGTGAAATAGAACTACATTTAACTGTAAAATAGAAACCATTTAAAATCATTATGGCTTAGCAACTTAATCATTAGAAAAAATAATACTGTTAACACTCACAAAATTATCTCTGGGCTCAGAACAGATGAAAAGCCCAAATTTGACACTGAATATCTACTGGGATAGCACAAAACTGCATTAGTTTAGCACACTAGTGATTCATGAGATACACATTATGAGCTCAAACACATTGCAAAGGCAGTTAGAACCTCTTCCTTTTATGTGTCCTCATCCCACTGGCGGGTTTGTTCCTGTCTAGTGGCATTAAGGGGCACAGAATACAATTACAGCAACAAGCTACCACATCATTCACAACTCAGGCCCATTTACAAAGCTCCAAGAGATTATGTTTCCCTGTGTCCAGCCTGGGTTTTTTCCACTGGGTCGTTCTTTTGTTTATTTACTATCCCCAAATTCTAGATCTTGCTGATTCAGTATAATCTTATAAATTTACAGTCCAAATTTATGATCTTACTTACCCTTTGCTACTTTGCAATCTTGTCCCCAATTTTTTTTTTTCAGTCTCTTTTCCAAGGTAAAAGTAGTGAGGCAGTGTGCCTAAGAAAACATGTGGTTTTCTTATTGCCACATGTTTTCTTATTGCCATAACTTTAATATGGAATGTTGCCTTTACCCCATTTGGCCAGGGAGGTAAAGAATGGTTTCTGGCCACTAGTGATGATGGTCCTGATGACAATATTTCAGGTTTTATCCTGTTTTTAGTAAGCAGTAGGGGATTAGAGCAGAGATGACCATGAATGGGTGAAGTAGACACTGCCCAAGTAGGTCTTTTCCTCCATCAGCCACATCAAAGCCACCTCAAATCCCTAACTGGAGTAAAGTATAGAGTTTTTATTCACATGCCTCAAGAATAAGACATTATGCTAGTTTAACTTCAGGTTTGTAATTTTTCAACATTTATTTACATATATCACTGCATTTTAAGATGCAACAGGAGGGGAAAATAAAGTGAAGCTAAATTATGCAAGGTATTAGAGAAAGCTAGCTTTCAAATGAGGAAGAAAAAAGAAATCATTATGGATCTTCTCCCTGGAGAGATGGAGGTTATCAGGAGGTACCAACAAGCACTAAAGGAATAAGAGCCAGAAAACAACCTCAATTTCTTCATGCAATCCTCAAATACTAAAGTTCAGACCAACCCTTTGAAATGTTAAAAAGAACCTTCGAGTTAGAAAAGTACTTTCACAAGACTTACAAGAGGAAGTTTTTATTATAATTAGCCAGTTGTGGACTCTGTTGACACAAAGACAGTAACTGAAAAAGCTGAAGATAAAAACAGTGTCTTTTACCTTCTGATGTGGAAGTCCTAGAGAAGGATGTGCGTGTTTTCCTTCGTGATTCTTGGTGTTTCTGTGAACATTCTTACCAATAGCACTGCCAGTCTGGACAAAATGCCTTTGTAGGCCCTGCTGGGGGCATGATGCAGACAGTTGTTTATTATAGTGATTATTATGTGGAAGAGGAGGACATGCCCACGGGCAAAGTCACATCCTTTCTGGGCTCTACCTAGGTAGTTTTTTTTTAACATCCAAGAATGTATGAAGAAAGGAAAATAACTGCTAAATATTCCAAAGAGGCAACTCTGAGCAATGGCATGTGTCCTCTTTGCACAAATGAAATACTCACCAAGAAATGCAATTTTCAATGCCAGATCTATGTTGTAATCTTCTCAAAAAGAAGAGTTAATCCTCACCCTTCCTAGAAAATACCTTGTACATCATAGCTTCCCAGTAAATGTTTTTGATAACTATGTAATAGTGCAATGATAATGTTAGTTTTGTAGTTTTTGATATATCATTTTGTTTTTACTTGTTGCCTATGTTTTCTTAGTGTGATATTTTATTTTTCTCACTGATTTTTGGGTACCTAAGGTATTTGAAAAGATATATCAAGTATAGTAAGCCTTTGTCATACATGTTGCAAACATTAACCCTACTTTGTGTTTGCCCTTTTAAATATAATTCTTTTTGATGTTTAGAAGTTAATAGTTTTTAGGTAGTCAAATACAATTTTGATTTTGAGTTTTTCAACATATTTTGCATTAAAACATGTTTTTAGTTTTTCCCTCTTATTTTCTTCTAATTTTTTAAGGTCTGAAAATTTTAATTTATTTTAAAATCAATTTACAATTTAATATGGTTTGTAATATCAAATGATGCCTTTCCTTCTTCAAAACATTAACTGGTTATTCAGTAATACCCTCTGTTTCTTAACTGATTGATAATTCCATATTTATCATATATTGAATTCATAAATATATGAGGCTTATAAAATCATATAATGTAACAATCCTTTCTGTATCTTCTCTTGATCTTGATCTAACATTAAAATATTATAATCAGAATTTTAAAAATAATTAAAAATGTCAATCTAGTTAAAACATGAAAGTTAAACAATTAAATAATGTATGAAAACTTTTAATATAAAGCAAAAGTCTTATTATCTACTTTTTTTCAGTCTTGTTCCTCCACAAGCAACCATGTTAAATTACTTTAGATTGTTTCTTTAGCAGTTACAGCTATGTCCTCAATTTATATAGTATGCTGTTTATTTTTAATTTTTCAAATGTAAGATTATCAACTGACTCTCTATGATGATAAGGAAGACTTTGATCTCTTATCCAACCCCATTAACCTGTTTTCCCTATTTTGATCTTTAAACTATTATTTGGCTAGTTAATAAGCTCTGTTTAAAGTATAAAACCATACAGATATTTTGAAGAGCCAAGAAGAAAACTATGACTATATTGCCCTTCTTAAGAACTTTCAATTTTTTCAAGGTTTTCAAATTTTTTTTCCTTATATTATTTGCCTATATTTAATTTTTTAGTCTCTTTTTACTAGAAAACTCACTGAGATGACTGTTTTTTTTTTCCTTCTAGTGACCACCCCCTTCTCTGTTCTCTATTTTTCTGATCAAACTTAACTTTTCTGCTTTTGGCTGCCACCCTAGAATTCCATTTCATTTCTATTCTGTGTTGGATCTACAATTTGATTGATCTCACATGTTATTAATATCATTTGAATGGTCCCTCCAAAACTCATGTTGAGATTTAATTGCCGTTGTAATGGGGCTTACAATTGGCATTGGAAGTTGGGGACAGTCTTGTGGGACTGAGCCCTCTACCTGTGGGATATGATGCCATCCTCAGGTAGATAAAGTCAGAATTTAGTTGCAGGACACTCAGCTGATGTCTATGTGGAATTGATTGCTTGCTTATGGGTAGGGAGACATTGCCACACATTTGATCATAGATGTCTTCTGTGTTGATTGTTGTGGCGTGAGGGCAGAGGAAAAACAGTTTGTGTTTTTTCCACTCACAATAGCAATGTAGGCTTTTCCTAGAATGTACCTTAAAACTCTTCCAGCCTTTATCCATTACCCAGTTCCAAAGCCACTTCCACAATTTACAGCATAAATTTACAGCAGCATAAATTTCTATATAGTCAGGGTTCTCCAGAGAGACAAACCGACAGGCTCTGGATATATATATATATATATATATATATATATATATATATATATATATAGAGAGAGAGAGAGAGAGAGAGAGAGAGAGAGATAGATATACAGATATACATATTAAGATGTAAATAGACATAGATATGGAGAAAGAGATTTATTATGAAGGATTGGCTCATGCAATTACAAAGTCTGAGAAGTCCCATGACTTTGTCTCTGCATGCTAGAGGCCCAGAAAAGCTGGTGATATAATTCTAGGCCAAACCTGAAGGCCTGAGAACCCAGAGGGCACATGGTATAAGTCCCAGTCTGAGTCTGAAGGCCCAAGAACTGAGAGGGCCGATGGTGTAAGTCTTGGGCTGAGTCAGAGGCCCGAGAACCAGGAACACTGATAACTGGAGGTAGGAGAAGATAGATGTCCCAGCTCAGGAAAATAGCAAGTTTCCCCTTTTTGTACCTTTTTCTTCTGTTCAAGCCCTCAGTGAATTAGATGATGTCTGCCTCCAGTTGTAAGGGTAAACATCTTTACTTAGCCTACTGATTCAAGGTCAATTTCTTCTGGAAACACAGACACACCCAGAAATAATGTTTTACTAGCTATCTGGGCGTCCTCTAGCTCAGGCAAGTTGACACATAAAATTAACCATCACAGATATTATTACAATTTTAGAAGTTCTGATTTATACTCTGAGTTATCCTGCCTTTGTTCCCTCACCCCCCACGGCTATTGATTTATTTATCTTGCCCTCTTGTTTTCAAGTTGCAGTTTTTTCCTAAAGTGACTATTGCAGCCAGTAGAATACTGACTGAGAACTCCATGCAGGGAGGCAAGACTTATTTACTTGCAGGATTTTTTTTTTTTTTTGGTAATATGTGAGACAGTAATCCTAATTGTTAGATGCAGAGATATTTTTACTGGGGTCATTTCTTTGGGGAAGATCTTTCCATTATTTTGCTGGTGGTCAGCTACTTGGCCATTGGACTGTCCCCTCATGAAGTTTGGAATTGGTTCAATTGTCCCATATTAAGTTTTTAAAGTATTTTCTCTGTTTCTAGTCACATTTCTCACACTTGCAGCTTCCATTACATAAAATATTTCCAATTACATACTCACCCTTCTAAAATTTCAACAAGGTGGATTAGCATCTTCTTTAGCGGTATCTTTCTCATGAACTTTAACATTCTTCCTCTCTTCTCCGTCAACTGTGCAGTATTCTAGAAGTTTGTTGAAACATTTTGTCCTCAGATGGCCCCTAAGCACTTTTTCTTCATTGTCTTAGATCCATTATTGCAATCCATTATTGTAGATCAGTGTTTGTTTTATTCTTTTACTACCATTTTAATGAACTCTCAGAAGGGAAAGGATGTACATTAATATGTTACATCTAGTATTCATGTCTTCTGAGGACTTCATAGTAGACAATACTGTGTTGGGAACTATGGCAGACTTTTGGTTGTTTATCAATATCCAGTCTCTACTTTTTCCATAGCAGTGGAGGTTTAGCTGGCACATGGCTGCCCTTCCTTGTTGCTAGATGTGGACATGTAATTAAGTACTGACCAATGAGATGTGAGCAGAAGTGATATGTACTCTGGCTTTAATTCTGAAAAGGGTTGGGTATGTATTCCTCTTGCAACTTTCTTGTCTGCTGACATGTGGCAAAAATTAGGAGGAGATTACTAAGTCTCCCACATGGAATCTATGTCTTGAAGATTATAGAACTAAGTTTTACAAACCTTGCCAACTCCTGTTTGTTACATGAGAGAAAAATGAACTTCTCCCTTTTGAAGTCACAGTTATTTAACCTCTGTTATAGAAAATGAAAAAATAACTTATATATGTATATGTTATAACACATATGTATAAAACTCACTAACACATTGTTTAGGCTAATAATACTGATAGTAGTGATGAGAGCTGGTGCTTACTTAAAATTTACTATGAACTGTCATTGTTCTAAGAGCTTGTATGGATTAACAAATTTAATCCTCACAACAACCTTATCCTAGGAAATAACACTATTATATTATTGCTACTATGCAAATAAAAATTAAAAAGAGGATAAGAAACTGGATCAAACTCACATAGCATAGTAGTGAGAGGGTAAGTTTCAACCCAGTCTGTCTCCAGAGCCCAAACTCTCAATCACTATGATATATTGTTTATTTTTTTGTGCAATACTTTGTGGTATCTGGCCTTTATAGACATAATATATATACACTCAGGAGTTATTTTGCTACATGTTGCAGCTAGATGTTAATTTGAAACCATTAGAGATATGGGAAGACTTAAGCACAGGGAGATCTATGTCAAACATATTAAATAAATGCTAATAGAAGTTAATGAATAAGAATGTACTTGATCCACCAAAATTACTGCAGTGACGAATGAATTGCAATTTGGTAACTGTTGATGTTTTAAAAACAAATTTCATTGAAATATAACATGATAGCAAAAAAAAGTACACACAGTTATGGCAACACAATACATTTTCACAAAGTACACATACCCACATAACCGGTCCCGGATCAAGAAATCAGAGCACGACCACCCCCAAAAGGCCCCGCCCCATGCCTCTTCCAGTTACTCTACACGTTGCCTTTTGACGGAGCATTCCTAATTTTGTCAGTGACTGGAATTCCAACATGCTGTGTATTCATACAAACCCTCCTTGTGCATGTATTTTCCTGTCTTTAAGCAGAAGAATCTTCCGAATAAACAGATGTGAACGTTGAGAAAGAATGGCCCTCGGTGAAGCCATGTCTTCCTGTGCCTGTGAGAAGAGACATCTGGCTCTGGCAGACTCTTTGCTCAATAAATCTCATTTGCAGCACCTGGCACAATGCACCAGACTTCATCTTCTGGGAAACGTCTATTCTGAGTTTTACGGCACCATTCTCCCATTGGCTCTCCATCTTGGGTTTTCTCTGTGGGGATGTTTACGGGCCTGGCCATTTCAACTCCGCAGGTTTTTGACTGTTCTTTAGGTTGTAGTTTTAGGTTTGACAGCTTTAGCTCCAGTGGCTCTGGCTTCGGTTCAGTGAATTATGGTTCCAGAAAAAATAGAAATGATAGCAGTTCTAAATCAAGGGAATTTGGCTGTGGTTGGAGATGTAACAGTTACAAAAGGTTGAAGATTCAGCTGAACTTGAGCCCTCAGCATCTACCAAACCCCACACTTTGGATTCCAGGGCTTACAGATTTATACTATTGTTTTATGTTTTTCTAGGCATTAATAATCATTTCTTAGTTAATGATGAATTGTGGTCTCGGTCTTTCCAACACAACAGTCACCATCTGTAGCTGTCAAAATTCCAGATTTTATTTACTCGAGACTAAGCTCTGCTGACATTGACTAATGAGTTCATTCTTCTGGAAGGAGATTCTGAAATTACCACCTTCTTTATTTCTGCTCTACTTCTTAAGTAAGTATAAGGACTTCATTAAAACGCATTAAGATCACCATATATCTTTATTTATGCTGGTGGATTTGTTTAGCAGATTTTGTGATTTCCATGTGGGGTCAGTTTTGATTGACAGAGTCTAAAATAAGTAGTAGGGAGCCTAGACCAACATTTTGGAGGAGGGGCTGCAAACTGTGACCGTGGTCACTCACTCACTCATGGCTCTCTATGACACTTCAAAAATGTCAATGAGTGTGTGTAAGTTTCAGGCGCTTGCCAGGATCTGATTAAACACCGAGTGGATCAGCACAATATCTGATGCTGCCCCAACCTGTTACGATAAGGAATGAAAGTAACGACAATATCCACTGGAGGCCAGGAAAGATGAAAGGAGCCATATCTCTTCTTTCCATGTGGGTCAGAGTACTAGTCAGACTTAAATTTCCTATCAGCATGCTGAGGTTGACACTCCCAGAAACGTACCTAAAATCAATAATGTTTCCCTTTTAATCAACAACTTAGATGGCTGACATTTTAAGATCCACTGGAAAATTTGATATAAAAAGTTTCTATTATGTTCCTGTCAAAATTTTTTTTTCTTTTTATCTGTTTTAGAGACAGGGTTGCACTCTGTCACCCAGGCTGGGGTACAGTGGCATGATCATAGCTCACTGCAGCCTCAAACTCCTGGGCTCATGCATTCCTGCTGCTTTAGCTTCCCAAGTAGCTGGGACTACAGGCGTGCACCACCACACCTGACTAATTAAATTTTTTTTTTTTTTATAAGGTGGGGTCTGGCTATGTTGCCTAGACTGGTCTTGAACTCTTGGCCTCAAGCGGTCCTCCCACCTAGGCCTCCCAAAGTGCTAGGATTATAGGCATGAGCCACCACACCCGGCCCCTGTCAAACTCTTAACTTTAAATTTCATGGACTATGGGTCAGAGTGCTAGCGGACAGGGATCGCTGAGCCTGTTAGACAGTCTCTGCGACACTGGGGCTTTAAAGTCCACTCACTCCAAATAAATGAATTTGGAACCAACATTGCATTCAGTGTTTAGTAGCACTATTATTATTATTTTTTCTGTATATTTAGGTTTGCAATTCCCACCCTTTTGTTTTACCACTTCATCTGATACAGCTAATTTGGTTAGAGTCAAACTCTTCATTCTTTTCACATGCTTCTTTTTTGACCAAACCCCAACTGATAAATCGTGAAGTGCTATCTGATTAGATTCCACACGTATTTTCAGACTTTGCCTCTGTGATTCTAAAACTAAAGTCCAGATTAAAAAAAAGCCTGCCAGGAAGCTCAATTCTACGCTTCAGTGCTGTCCATTACTGCGGTTTCCAGATGCTGCCATCACTTACTGCATTACATGTCTTTTGTTCTCAAATGATATTTTAGAAGCTTTATTAGACATGTGTCCATTTTTTGAAATTAATTGATTAAATCATATGATTTGAGAAGTGGGCATGGTTATATATATTATGTATGTATATATATGTATGTGTATATTCATATATATGAATAAGAAAGAGGTAAAAGTATTAAAAATAAGAGATGTTAAGTTTTTAGCCAGGGGTTACCAACTGGCAGACAGGAAGCCTGATGTAGTGAATCCACATGATTCTTGACTTACACATTAGTTTTTATTTTTATTTTTGGAGGCTATTAGATAGAGCATATGCTCTGTTTGCCACAATCCTCAGGCTTGACTGTCTTTAGTCTGCAGTGATTCACAGATTTGTATTCTTGCGTAACACCTATAGGCATTTGAATTTACCATCACTGCTTTAGACTTTTTAATGCAATAAGCAAGCATTTTTATTTTTTGAAAATACTGAGACCAGAATTTCAGAATTTAGTGTATTTTATTTCACTGTCATTTCTACTCTGTTGTTGTCCATTTTTCTTCAGGTGAAAATAGGAACCAGCTATTATTATTTTTTTAATCATTTTCTAACCTTCACATTTTGAGATGATTTCTCAGGCTTATTTTTTTGTATTATGGACTTATTTCTATAACGTGAATTCTGGTCTTTATTCAGTATGATAAAGATCCATTTTTCTTTGCAATATTTTACTGTATTATTTGGAACATTTTCTTTACAATTTGCATATCATAAAAGCTCCCTATTCATCTAATTTTGTCTTTTATCTTATCTCCATCTTTTATTTGCTAGCATTTTTATCTAATTAAATTTATTGAGCTTACAACATATGCATTCTCTAAAATTTTCTTTTTTCTATAATAAATTATTTTAAAAATGCTTTTGTTTTCTCTTCTTAAGTGCAATATTTTCCTGTCATTTGTTAAATAATCTCTTCATAGGCAATAAAAATAATTTCATTTTGTGGTAAAGTTTCAGCAACATTTCTCAAACCAGCTGTATTTCATTTATCTATTTATAGTACATTTGCAGTAAACTTTTCACCCTTAGTTTAGGCAATAGCCACCATATCTAACTTTTTATAATCCAAATTTTATTTATGTAAAGAAGAAAATTCACTATATGTTGGATAAGAATTTATTTTTTTCTTTCTAAATTTAGTATGTGTCTATTTCCTTTTTCCTGCATTTTTGAGTTTAATGGATGTTTCTTATGCTGATATAAACGTGCTTACTCAGACAATGCCAACATGGGTTTGGATATAATGTAAAATATTTCTGTCATTTGGGCAAAACTTGTGCAGCTTTTGGAAGTAGTCGTTAATCATATGTCTTTCCCTTACACATTAGTTAGAGCCAATTTCATAAAATAAACATAGGTTCTCAGTAGATGGCAATTGAAACAAAAATCTCAGCTTTGTTACCTATACATCTAATTAGGAAATGCAGCCTACTCACACTTGGACTCCAGTGAATCCCTCCACTTACTACCAAATAATGCTAACAGCACATATACACACAAAAATGCTAACGGCACAGTCACAGGTAACCACAGGACAATATAGCAAGTCACCGCATCAGGGGCAGGTGGAAGACCATGTGGTGAAGGAGGAGAATATGTATATATTTTAAGAGGGGACACACAAATACAGAAAGGATTGAATCTAACCTGCATAGTTGTTTTCTCCTGCTTTCATCAATCAGATAATCAAAGGGAATGAATGGGGAAAGTGTTACCCTATACTTGTCCCTCCAAAGAAGTGAACATTTCATTGTTTTTAAGAAAACAGGAGGATTAGGGGATAGTTGTTCTTTCTCGTAGCACAATGGATAATAGAAAAAACAATGCTAAAATTTATATGGAACCATAGAAAGACCAAAATAGCTAATGCAATCCAGAGTGAAAAGCTGGAGGCATCACACCACTTCAGATTATACTGCAAAGCTGTCCCAACCAAAACAGCATGGTACTGGCATGAAAATGAATTAGTTATTTTCAGTCAGCAATGGGGATGTTGCCTGACACTCCACAACAGTGGAAATCTGCAAAGATCCTCTTTTTCTGTCTCCTGAAAGGACATTTAACATTCTGTGTGTGTGTGTGTGTGCAATTTACAACTTTTTCATATTTTAAGTTTGTGAGAAGACAATTTTTCTACAGCAATTTTTTTCTTTTGTCTTCAAAGCATAATTTCACCTTTAAGTTGTAGAGCTACACTAGTAAAAATGCATACAAGGATCATGTGAAATTGTTGCCATATTTTAGTCGTATATATTTCATTTGTTTTACATGGAGCTATAAAAGAAATAAAAAGTTACAGAATCATAAAATCTGAGTCATGAGGGAGCTTGTGTATGATGTAATGTAAATTTTTCCTTCCCACCCCATTTAATATCAAAATCCCTTCAATAACATTCAATAGTCATCCATCCTCTTTTTAAATATTATTTACCATTCTCAGAAAATGGATGAGATCTATTTGCCTGTTGCTGCCTGCAATTATTTCTTATTCTATTATCTGTGAGTAATTTTAATGGCTATTCAAATATTTGTAGGTAATTGTTATTTCTTCCCTGTTATTAAAAGCTAAGCTCAACAGCCCAAGTTTCTTTAATCTTTCTATACTTAATGTGCTTTCAAGTGCTCTGTCCTTCTGCACCATATTATAATTTCCCCCTTAAAGTGCAAGTCCAAGATTTCACCATGGTGCTACAGCCATTGTCTGAGAAGAGCATAGTATAATTTTGCCCACTGTGAATCTATTAATAAAATCTAAGAGAGAGAAATAAAAAAACCTTTAAAGACCATTTCTATTCCTTACTTTCTTCACATTATAAAAACTGTTATAATTAAAGCTTACCTAGCTCAATAAAAATTTCATTTATTTTGTTGTTATATGCATTATAAATATTATTATTAAAATTTTACTCATTGATTCTACTTTCACTTTTTAATGAAAAATGATTTTAAATGCTTAAAATTCTCACTTTATGATTTTAAAGGTTTAAAAGTCTTAACTTTGGATAATTTATATCTAATTTAATGTGATGAAAATTTATCAGAAAGTGACTCTCTAGATTATGCCATATTTCATTTTCTAAAACCTTTGATATGAGGTTTTTAATATTCACTTTTCTTTTATTCTTAGGGTTTAAATACATAATACAAATGAAATTTTATGCATAGGGTTGTAGAACCCACTTTTAGTTGTAGGAGCATTTGTGTTAATTATGAGTAGTTGACAACAACAAATTGCGCTTTGTTGTTTATGAGACATATTTCATTACCATCATCTCATTTAATCTCCAAACAGTCCTTTAAAAATAATAATAATTATTATTTTTATATTAGGAATGTGCAAACAGCGGTTAGTAAGTGTCCAAGTTAGGATGCACCCCAGGTCATCTGAATACAGATTGAGTACTTTTCCTTCTACCTCTGTGACCAGTCTGGAGTGTGGATTTGAATTCATCAGTTGATTAATTATGTCTTCAATGTGATGTCCGTGTTGCTAGCTGCTGGTCACAGGGCCCTGGCTCTTGCTACGCTATGGTGGTCTCTGATGACGTCGGGTCACAGGTCATGGATAAGGCACTTCTTAGATTAATGTGCTTTGGCTGTGTGTCCCATGAAATAGCATTTTTAAACTGGCTAAGTTTCAAAGATCAATTTGTAGTTAATGGTTGCTGTCAGTACATTAGCTGCATGCATCGTTCTTAAGAATCCCGCTTGTCTTTATCCGGAAATCATCTCCTTTAATATTAAGTGCTCAAGGACAAGCTTTTCTAAATTTTATGAGGTGCCTGTTTATTTTTTCCCCCCTCTGTTTGCTCTGTTTAAGGGAGGTAAAGATTTTCTGTTTCTGTTTTCTAATAAATGGTCGCAGCTGGTAAAGAAACTGCGGCATTCACAGCTTCTCACTTTTAAGTTGTTTCAAGTAGTGTACCTTGGGCCTGACAGTTGCAGGCGGCTCAGGGAATCAGTTTTGCAACTGTTCTCTTCAAAGCATTTACTCTCAGAAGACAGTAATGAGCGGTATGTCGAAAGTATATACGCTTTATGTAAATGATCAAGTCTGTGCTAAGATGTGATGGTGCATATTAATTCTCAACTCCATTTGCTGAGATCTTGGATTTATTGTCTCATACCAAGTTTGAGCTTCAATTTTTTAAATCTTCAGAGTGTAGTAGCAAGTGTGCTATTTTAAATGTCAGCATTCTTCGTCAGCCAAGTATTTGACCAGGCTAATTCAGTTACTGCTGGAAGCGGAACAGCAGGGAGAGGAGAGAGTGTGTAGATTTCTCTCCCACAAGTTCATGTTTAGAGTTGACTTTACTGTCGGTGGAATAGTACCTAGGATGTATTTATTGCACTCTTAAAGGCCCCTTGAAATAAAAATTCCACCCAAATTCTTCTCTTCTTCTGTCACTGAAATTTCATCAATTAAAGATTTATGGTATATAAATTAATTTCATATAATTGATATATTCAGCTTCTTCCACCCACTCCCCATATCCTGTTATTCCTACCTAACTAGAATTGTTTAGTTCTGAGAGAATGGAATTTTTATGGGAACAGAGAGGAGCAACTTTACAGTCCAATGGTAAGTATTAGAAAGAAGTTTTTGTAGGGCACTCACAGTGCTTTGAAATATTCTTGGCAGGCAAAATGTAAATTTATTAATATAGTAATGGAAATAACTCACTGACTTAAACTTCTCTTAATTTCAATTATGATTCTGACTAGAGACAGAGGAATTTACCTTACAGTTTTTATTCCTTAGGCAGTGAAAAAGCAATGCCTTTCGCCAGTGTGAAGTGCAGCCCACCTGAAAAGAAATAGACTTTGTCCAGGTCCGATTCTGCAAAGGGATTCTGCTTCTCAGAATTTTGAATGTTAAGTGGAACATGGAAAGCAAATGTTAATTTTTTCCTGCAGTTAAGGTACTGTCTTTCTTTGATAACACCTCATGAGTTTCCTTTTATAAAGAAATATTATAAAGATAATGAAATTAATAGTAGAGAATGAGTGAATGAAAACTCTTATATAAAGTTTGCTAGAATTTAGCTTTTGTAGAGTCTGCATGTGTACCAAAATCCAAATATGAAATGCAAATATAAATATAGGGTGATTCTGGGATTAACTGTAACACATTATAAGCTGACCCCCTTGAATCAGCTCTGTTCTTACTATGTGTTAACCTTAGTGGCAATCTTGCAAATTGCCCTCATTCAAAAAATGCTACAAATTTCAACATCAAGGCATTTGATGGATAATGAAGTGAAGGGGATTATAGTGCATATCTTGCATCTAAAGTTCCTGAAATCCTTTTCATCTCTCTCTCTCTCTAACTCCAAAGTTCCTCTCCCTATGGAATTGCCACTTGATTTCTTCTTATTGCCAACCTTTTTATTTCTTCATCACCTAGTTCGCATTCCCCTCCTCCACTTCCTCCTGGCTTCATTTCAGCCATGGTTTCTCCAGCCTTCCTCCTTTCCCTTTAGGCTCTTTCTTCTATGACATGTCCTATTATCCCGGTTCTTAGATAAGTTGATTTATAATTTTCTCAGTTTCCTAAAGTTTCATCCACGCGTCTCACTAAACTCAGCCAGGCAGCAATGATTTAGCTAGAGGGGATGAGTTGTTTTCTTGCTATTGTATAATGTTTAAGCATTATACATGGCAAACCCACAGCTCAGCTTTGTAGATCTAAGGAAAATGTCTGCAATCTTTGCTTTAAGAATATCACTGTCTAAAGAAAACTAATGAGGGAAAAGGAAAAGCACGAGGGGTACATTTTGCTTTGACAGTGATGCAAAGTGATTCAGAGGTAGGCAAAAATCACTTGTGATGGGTTGATCAGGTTACTTTCTTAGAAGAGGGAGTATTTAAGTGAATCATGATTTAACTGGGCTATCTCAAAGGCAGAGCTGATTTCAGAGCAGGGGCCTTTTCAATAAGTAGGATCACTAAAAAGTAAAACTTTAGAGTAGGAAATGGCAATGCACATATGGGAAGTTGGGATAATTTGAACTGCCTGGTGCACAGAAAGGAAGAGGGATAGTGCCTATGCATGGAAGGTTTGGGAGGGGGCAGATTGTGGAGGGCTCTATCAGATAATGAAAAGTTTGAACTTTAGCATAAGGGAACCAATGAGAGCTGTTGAACAGGCAAATAATGTAATGATGCAAGACTTTACAAAGACACATTTGTAGTCAAATGCTCTACCTCGTGGTAGAGCTGTACCCCGACAAAGGCACATTTGAACAATTGCAGAATGGGTAGGAAGATGAATGAGTCTGGAAGCAGAGAGATATTAGAAGCCATTGAGATGTTGCAAGAAGGAAGTAAGATTTTTAATTATGCCTGACCTTGATATTTGATATTTCTTTACCAAAAGTAAAAAGGAAATTTTTTCTTCTCCTTCTTTTTTTCTTACAAACTGACTTAGAGCTCACAAATTTTTGGCTTTCTGGTTGAATAGATGTGATGGGGTTCATTTGTTAATATCTCCTTGACACTCAAGCATTTACGTGGAAAGGTGTTTTAGAAGTTTTATATTCTTTGAAAGGAAATAAAAGGATAAGATTGTAGCATTTCTTAGAATAGTATTTTGAAAGTGAATAAATGAACAGTATATGCAAAATATAGAAAAGGTATAACCTATTATCTTGTTGTCAATTGCTTTTTTCTATTATAAGACAACATCCAGAAGAGTGTTCCCCTTTATTAAAAGTTTACAACATACCATGCCATGCAATTTTGCCTAAGTTCCTGTTGAAATTTTCACTAAGAGTAGTGAAAATTTTTATGTGTAAGATAGGTTTCTATGATTCATGGGCTATGATAGAGCTGAGGGAGGGACTATTTGCTAGGTTAATTTTTCTGATAGTTCTAATTCACATTTAAGAGGTGTACTTAACTTCTTTGATTTTTAAACCTATTTTTCCCCCTTAAGCTGAAAATCTTAGTTTATAACTTACATTATCTTATAATTACTTATTATAGTTTCAAAACAACAAAACAAATATCATTAATAGCAATAAGATTAATGAATTCAGTAATATAATTTAAATTTTTTTATACTTTTCATCTTAGGATATTACACCTCTAGGATACAGAACTAAAATTTTGTGTTTTAGAGTCACTTGAAATAATTCTCGGAGCTGTGGTGCCACCAATATGACATTTAGCTTGATTCATTTCTTTCACATTGTTTTCTGTTTCAGATGGCCTTTTTTCTTTTGATTTAGTTTTAACAATTTATTAAAATAGTTACATGATTGCGAAGTCAAAACAATGAAACAGGGTATATACCCTCCATCCTGCTTTATTTTTGTCTATAATTAACTATTTTTATGAATTTTTTATTTACCTTTTTATGTTGCTCTAAAAAATTATAAGCAAAAAGGGATAAATATTTGTATATCCCTCTTTCTTACTTAAAATGTACCATAATGCCAGTATTCTGCACTGTGCCTGTTGTGATGAGTAAATTCTGTATAGAATTCCCCATAGGTACATATAGAGCTTCCCCCTTTCAGGTTAAAGTTGCGTACTACCACATTCTCTGCACGTACCAGTCTACTGTTGATGGATACGTGGCTTGTTTCCAGATTTTTACCTTTAGGAGTAATGATACAATGAATAGATTTGTGCATATGTTATTTTTAATTTTTGTCTTTGTATCATTGGGAAAGATACTTAGAAGGGAATCTCTGAGTCAAACAGCAAATGAGTATGTTATTTTACTAGAGAGTGCCAAATTGCCCTCTGTGGGAGTCATGACATTTTGCTTTCCTGATGGTGACATTATTTGTAATTCATGTATTTTTTTCAGCAAAGTAGTACACTTATTAAATATCTATTAATTAAGTACCTGTTATAGGCCAGTCACTGGTATCTACGTAGATATTGGAAAAAGTAATAAAAATATGAAAATGGATTACCAAGAATTTTTATACATTTGTATATTTAAATAGCATGATATACAATTACAATTAATAATTGCTTTTAATCTAGTCATCTAGCACTAATTTCATTTCAAGTATAAAATACTGTTTTGTTAAAGTTCTCAATATGTTTTTAGGAATATATATTTTTATAAGTAATATGTGCTTTTTAATGTTTTAAATAAGATCTAGAAATACATATAATAATTACCATAATTTTTTATTAAAATGTGGATTTTTTTTTACTTTTTAAATTTAATTTTATGTTTTTAATTGACCCATAATAATCGTACATATTTATGGGGTGTTTTATGCCACTGCAGAATAACTATAGTTAAAATAATATATAGTTTCAAATAGCTAGAAGGAGGATATTAAATGTTCCCAACACAAAAAAATGATAAATGTTTGAGATGATGAATATGCAAATTACCCATATCTGATCACTCTACATTATATGTATCCTAATTCACAATATTAAACAGGTACTTTTACCACAAAAGTTGTGCAATAAAAGAAAGCTATCTTCCTCTTGCCTACGAGCACACTTGCCAATTCAGTTTTACCTAGATAGCATTGTTAGCCAATTTATGAGCTTTTAAATTTTTAAAATTTTTAATTGTTATGGGTACATAATGGTTGTATATATTTATAGGGTACATGTGACTTTTTGATATAATTGTTTTTTTGAGGTAGTCCAGCATCTCTTGCTATTCTTAACTCCTTGCTTTGCCATTATGACCCAGGATAAGGCACCTATCAATCACCATCTTTTTACTTTCTGTTTCTCAACCACTGTTTATTGCTAGGGTGTGTAACAAAATAATAATAGCAAAGCACTTACAGGTTCATGTCATTTGATTCAAGCTTTCACCTTTATTTTGTTCTAAAATATTACTTTACTAGACTCTTATTTATTCTGTCACTTATTTTTTTATTATTATTATTTTTCTTTCAGCATATTACAGGGGTTATCTGTCACTTATTTTTATTATGCCCTAAGGCTGCCTGGGTTCGACTACTGGCTCTGACACTTAAGAGCTGTGTGAACTGAACAAATTGCTTCACCACTCTGTGCCTCAGTGTCAACTGTTATGTTGGAATAACAATCGTAGGTACCTCAAAGGGATTTTGTGAAGATTAGAAAAAATAATGCACCTAAAGCACTTAGAGGTGTGTCAAACCTGTTAAGTATTCAAAAAATTCTAATCTTTATTCTTATGGCTATTGGTCCTTATTATAAGATTAATAGTGTCTAATCTGTCAGAAAAGTCCTATTTGGACCTGTGGGAATTCTACTGATGTTTCAAATGCAGTGAAAGGTATTTGTGCTCAGAAAGGACTGTATAATTTTTATAAATTATCACAAATTTAGCTTCTTTACTTGTATCTACCTCTTTTCTTCCTACCCATTGATATAGTGATACGAAGTTTCCAATTCCTTGCTTACAGGGATAATATGTATTTTATAGGCTCTCAGACGATGCCTCAGAGGGTTTTAAGATATTAATTGAAGTCTCAGACTCTTTCTGTAGGAATAGTTCCATTTTCTATCTGTACCATAAAAGAGCACTCAGAAAAGATGAAAATAGCCTGTATCTGAAAAAACATTTGGGCAACTTGCCTGGAACTAGTTAAAAGTATGGTTTTATTGGTGAGGAGAACTCTCTGCCAGAACTGGGAAGGCAGGTTGGTTCTCTAGGCTTAATATTAATACTGTTCCCCTATGAGCTCCTTCTTCCTGCGATTAGTGTTATGTCAAAGATAAGGCTCTTCAGTGACTTTTGACCTGACTCACAATTTGGCTTTCTTCTCTACCCCATGGAATGGTATTCTAATGTATATTGTGGTTACCGTCATGACATCTCTCGATGCCACTTCTCCAAACTATTTCTATGAATCTCAAGTCTTCACTTGGACTCCCATGTACCTCACTCTAATGGTACTTGGTGTTCTTAGTATTAGCAACATTGATATCCATTTTCCCACCCTTACACACACATTTCTGAAACACTATCTATGTCTTTTAATCTTTACATTCTTACCAGTAACTAGGAAAGTACTTTGTACATAAAGGGTGCTGAATAAGTAGTTGTTGACTGTATGAATAAATACATTTAGTGATTATTTTTCTCTTGAATTATAAAACTAGAACTAAAAAAAAATTCTTTGAGTAATCCTTTAGAATTACACAGTCATTGCTGGTTTTGAAGTTGTCTCCAAATTTTTTGACTCAAATTTCAATTTCATAGAAGGCATCAAGCCTGGTGCAAGAAAAATGCCGACTTTTTGATATCGCTATTGTACACTAACAAGAGTGTTCTATTGATTCATATATGAAAGAATGCAGAAAGAATAGAATTGCAAGACCAGTCACTGCAAAGTGACCCAAGGCCCTCTGCCTTATGACATTTAGGAGCCCTGATAACCTGTTTTTAATTTTTTTCTCTGCTTGGGAAATTGAGGGAACAGATATTCTTGTACTAGACTGAGCCAACAGACACCTCTTGTTTCCTGCCTAAAGCCCATGCCATGTTCCTCATTGATAAAACTGAGGAAAGGAGCAAGACAGAAGGGAGGTGTAGCAAAAGCCATCATCAAGATAATCATTCTGGACAGGTGGATAGGGACTCAGAAACATAGCTGAGTTATATTAAGGGTATTTAATAATGATTTATCAACTCCTTTTTGAGAGCTACCATTTCCTGTTAGCCTCGGGCTGGATTATCCCATGAAGATACTGAGACAGAGAGCTGGGCTGGCTTCAAAGTTAGAAGACTTATACACGTGACTCATTGATTTCAGGCTGCCTAGTGTTCTGCATGCTCTGAGCAGTGACAGGAATGGTGACCGTGTCTACAGAGGGCAGCAGAGAGACAGCACAAGCTTCAGGTCAAGGCTCCTAAGAGAGTTCAGGGTTGGCATTGCATGTTTGGCTGCCATAAAAATGTTGCAGTGTTGATTTATTCTGAACCACTTTTTTGATTTAGTTAATTAGTCAATTAGGGCCAATTTATTAGTGTACTAAAAATGCTTCTTGAGCCTGTTTGTGTGCTGGGCTCTGTGATATCAGTATCTCCAAGCCTAAACTTTGAATGCTTTTCTCATTTCCTTCCTTTTCCTCCATTGATTCCTTGGTGTGTTATTCCTTTGCTTACTTCTCTGGGCTCCTCCCTACTCATCTTTCCGAATCAGCTCACTTGTTTCCTACTCCAGGACGGCTCTCAGGACTTCCATGGTTTTGTTTGGTGCCTTTCTCTCTCTGTCTACAGCTTTCCATCTAATTCTTTGTCTCTCTTAGTCTCTTGGGGTTTTCCCAAAGTCTATTCTCAGCTCTTTTCTTGTGGATATCATTCATTCACATGGTTTAACATTGTAACTCAGGTGGAGGAAGCCTCAATGTACAGTTTTTATACTGTCTTATAACTTATCATTATAGTATGAGCATTTGGCAATGCCATTAAAATTCTTCATAAATGTAATTTGTAGTGGCTACATAGTACTTACAAGAACCATTATAAAAAGTTTCTGTTAGATATTAGTTATAGGAAAAATGTCTACAAATGAATTTTTTTTGGAGGCAGCATAAAATTGTGAGAATTACCCTGGAAAGGGTATTGTATCAAAATGATGGACCAAGCATAGGAACCTGCCTCTCTACATCCCCAGAAGTGATAGAAAATATAATTTCCCCCCAAATCATGAATCATAACAATTCTGGAGAAATAAAAATGTTATCGTTAGAAGAGAACAGAAATACAAAATTCCTTAAGGGCAGAAAACACACAGGATTGGGCACTCCCCGGACTGCTGAGGCAGGTGGGGGCAATTTTGATAGTCTAGGGCAATGGTGTGGACAGTTATTTAGGGGCAGCTGGGTGAGCTGGCCTGTGCCCCTTTTTTGTGTGTCACACAGTGTCCAGAAGAGTAATTTGCCTCAAGGTTGAAGCAGAGAGTGTAGGGAGAAAATAGCTGTGTCCCTTAGTGGCTGGTGGCAGTGGAGATGGAGCAATGTGAATGGCTTTGAGACAAATTTTGGAACTGATTGGATTAGTGACAGATTGGATCTGTGTGTACGTGTGTGTGTGTGTGTGTGTGTGTATGTGTGTAGGCTACATTTGTTTTCTCATAAATTTAGTGGTTTAAAACAGCACCCATTTATTATCTCAGTTTCTGTGGGGTCAAGATTCTGGGCACAGCTTGGTCCTTTGCTTCATGATTTTCTTTGGAAGCTACAACTGGGGTGTCTGCTGGAACTGCAGTCTCATCTCAGCTTGAATGGGGAAAGATTCATTTACAAGTTCAAATGGTTGTTGGTGGAATTCGATTTCTTGTGGCCTGTCAGGCTGAGGGACTCAGTGTTTTTTTTATTGGCTGGATGCTGGGTCTAGCTCCTTGCCACATGGGTCTCTGTGCATGGTCACTTGCTTTATCAAAACCAGCAAGAGAGGGAGTCAGCAAGACAGATGCTACTCTTATGTGATGGAATCACAGAAGTGACATCTTGCCACCTGCACCATATTCTACTCATTAATGCAAGTCACAGGTTCTACACACATTCACAGGAGGGTACTCCCAAGGGTGTGGACACTTAGATACAGGGATCGTTGGGCACCTTTCAGTCTGTCCACAAAGGAGATAAGGTACGGGAAAGGAACTCTTTTTTTTTTCCTCCTGATCACTTGGCTGGATTCAAATCTATAATGGACAGGAATTCAATACAAACTAGATTTTAGGCTCAAGTCAACACTGACAATGCATTATTGGATACGTCACTTTCTTCTCTCAATCTCACTTTCCTCATGTATAAAATGAAAAGGGAGTTGGACTGGTGTTTGCTCCTGCTCTAACATTCAAGATGGCTTATATTATTTTAAAAATCCCACTAATAGAAAGTACTCCTGATCTGTGTACTCTTTGAGCTATATTTTCTCATAATTTTTCTTCCCTTTTTTGATAAGTATCTGTAGAGGATTGTGTACATTTATTACTTCTTTCTTTTTATTGGTGATACATACAGTGCACTTGCAGTACAGATTCTCCCTTCGTTTTCTTCTTCAAAGAAACTATTCTTGCAAGATTCAGTGAAGTGATCTAAATCCCATCTTCCCCAAGTCTACTGTGGATTAAGTACTGTTGTCTATTCTGCCTTTAAAGTTTCCACCTTTCACAGCTTCTGGGAGATCTGCTGTCTTGATTCTCCTGACTCTCTGGGACTTTGAGTCCTCCTACTTCTCTTTTCTCTAATCCCTCTAAAAATAGGCATCTCCAGTGTTCTGTTCTCAGCCTTTCACTTTATCTCAAGGAAGATGAAGCCCTGATTATTATAATTGGTGTATTTCCTTCTGAGCCATTTTTATTTCCAAATGTTTGCTTATAACCATCTTGGCACAAGTGAACCTTCTACATTAAAATTTTTTCCTAAATTCTCTATTGCCAGAAGGTACTGGAAGACCCTTTTATTCAGGTACCAGGAATGAGTCTCTGAATTTCTTTTTCTTTTTTTTCCTCATGGCTGCCATCCTATTCATTGCTAAATACATCCTTACAGTCTTCTTCCAAACTTCACCCAAATTTGTCTTTTTATTCCAATTTCTGTTGCCACCAACTCAACTCAAATTCTCAATTATTCCTTGAATTGTCAATTTTAATAGAATACCAATAGATGGCCCTTTCTCCATAGCTTTGCCCTACAGTTTGTCATTCACATTAAGCTAGTTCTAATCATATTATTTCTTCAATTAAATCACCCACTAATTGCTCTTTATCTATGTCCTACACTTGTTCTGCCTGCAAGTACATCACTTAACTCTGGCACTCATTTGCCAGAAATTTCTCCTTAACTTTCTGACATACACTCAGTCCTCAATCTAAATAGGCCACTGTCCAACCCCCAAACAAGCCCCAATATTCCTGCTCTGTCTTTACCTTTGGTGTTCCTTCTTCACAGATACCTTTTTCGCTCCCTTCACCTGTTGAAATTATCCTCCTTGGAACACCCTACCAACCATCTCTCTCATTCATTCACTCATTCAAGAGATTAAGAGATATTTGTTGACTTCAAACTATGTACCAGTCAGGCACAGCACAAGATGCCAGAGTTAAAGTTCACAATAGTGAACAAGACAGACAGGGTGCCTACCTACAGGGCGTTCCAGTGAGGAAGACAGACAGGGAAGAAGGAGACCTTCACTGTATTGTGCAAAGGGAGGGAGAGTAGTAGGCAGTATATTTGGAAAGTTAGACAGGAACAAGATTGTGGTCAGAAGTTTGAATTTTTGTTTTCCTGAGAACAGTAGGAAGTCACGGAAGGCTTCTCAACTGGGGTAAAACACACTTTATTTTGAAAAGGTTTCCATAGCTGGTATTTAGGAATAACTTGTAGAGGGGAGTACAAGTGGAGGAAGGGACACCAATCAGGAGCCTATGGCAGGAGTCCAGGGTAGGGATGCTGATGGTTTCACTAGGTGACAGTGGTGGGAGTAGAGACATGTGATGGATTTGAGATATATTTTGGGGGCAGAGCTGACTGGACCTGGTGACAGATTGGATGAAGGAATTATGATGAAGAAAGGAATTAAGTTTTTGTTCTGAGAAATTAGATGGCAGTATTATTTGTTGTGATGGGAAAGGCTGAAGAAGAAATAGGTGTCTAGGAGAAAATTGGCAGCTTAAGTTTTGACACATTAAAAGTTGTACATGAATATGCATAGCAGCATTATTTATAACCAAAATTTGAAAATATCCTAAATGTCTGTTAACTGATGACTAAAGAAGCAAAATGTGGTATATTCATATAATGGAATGCTCTCTGGGAACAAAAAACAGAATGAAACACTGATACCTGCTACAACATGGATGAACATTGCAAATATTGGGTTAAGAGAAGAAATCCAGGTATAAAAGGCCACATACAACATGATTTCATTTATGTGAAATGTCCAGAATAGGAAAACCCATAGAGAAAGAACTTAGTGGTTGCAAATTGGGAGTGACTTTCAGTGATTATGAAGTTTCTTTTGGGGTGATAAAAATGTTCTCAAATTGGATAATGGTGATGATTGCACACAATTCCATACACATACTAAAAATGCTGAATTGTGCACTTTTGGGTGATTTTTTAAATATGTGAATTATTAATGTATCTCAATAAAAGTATTATTTAAAAAAATGGTATGGCATGCTGTTTTGGTCTGGCTTCTCCAGAAAGCAGTTTTGGGTGAAGGGCTCATGTATAATTTCTTTCTTAGGGATCAGGAGTGAGAGGCCGGGGGTGGGGAGGGACCCAGGGAGGTGGAGAGCTCATGTGAGGATGCCTTGTTCAGTTGACCTCTGCTAAGTACAACTATGTGCTTGATATGTCCATGGGACAACTCCCCAAGAACACATCTAATCTTCTCAGGACAGTCTCAAAAACATCCGTCCATGGAGAAAAGGAGAGACAATATCCAGGCATCCATCTCTCTTTAGTCAAAGGTCTGCCCCACAGGGCATTTACTTCCCCACACTTTCGGATTTTATGAGCATGGGCACCAAACAGGAGCCTCAGTGTCTTTTCTAGATGTTAAAGGTGAAGTCTTTGGGTAGGAGGTGAAGGATGTGTGGGGAGGGACTGAGACAAGGCGCCATCATTTTGTACCTGTTGAGGTAGGTTAGAACTTACAAAATGATTCCTATAGGGGCAGCTGCGTAAGAGCCAGGAGATGCTGAGAGGCTGTGAAATGACATAAAATCCACCTCTAATAAAGATGCCCATTAAATATCCAAGTGAATGTGCCAAGTAGACTCCTTCTTCTTTGTTTTTTTCTTATAAATACTGTTGTGTTGGTTCATTTTTTCTAAAGAGAATATACACATTCAGATAAGTCAAATAAAATTTGACATTAGAACTAATCTCTCCCCCCCAAATAAAATGGCATTGAGGGGTTTCTTTTGTAAAACTAATATTTATAGCAACTTTTCCCCTTAATTAGATTATATGGTGACTAGGAGGATTTGGAGGAAAGAATAGAAAAGAAAAACTAAATTATCTACTAATATAAAACTAAGTGCAGATTAATAGTGAATGAATTGCACAAAGAACCTACAGAACTTATATATTTAAATTTGTTCAGAATCAGAATTATCAGAACTATTTCAAATTATGTTATGTGAAGTCCTAAAAACTTTTTATTTCTGTTTTCATCCTATTATCTAATATTTTGGAATATGGGTTAAAATCTGTTAAAATTATTTTAGTCCATGTGAGGAAGATAAATTCTCTGTGGAAGTCATTGACGTTCTGTGACTTTTTGGGTTTTCTCTCTCCAGGCGCGTGGTAGGATTGCTCTTCACAACCCGTGAAGTTAGATGTGGCAGTGAAACTTGCTTTAGGAAATTAGAAGAGTGTGGAAATGGTCCATGACATTTAGCAAGAGTCTTTGAAAATGAGCATGTGATTTGTCACATTCTCTTTCCCTGTCTGTGATATTTCAGGTAATCAATGCCCTGTCAGTTTAAGTCTTTGAATGAGAATGATTGCATTCAAGACACCCCCAGTTCAAGAGGGATGTGGTGTGTAAACATGAAATAAATCTCTGATCTTGCAAAACACACAAATTTGGGGTTGTCTGTTAGAGTGGCAAAAACTAGCCTTTCCTGACTGATATGTTCCTTAAGAAAATAACGCAGTGAATTGTAGATCTGAGGCACTTTATAAGCTGAATTCCTTTAAAGTATTAATGACCTATCAAAGGCAGTAAAGTAGTTATGAGCAGGGATTTGGGGGTAGATGGTGTGGGTTTGAAGCTTGATTCTGCTATTAACCATGTGATCTTGGCAAATTACCTAAACTCTCTGGGCTCAGTTTCCTTATAAAAAATCATAATACTCATATCATAAGATCATTATAAAAATTAAATGAGTTAACATTTGTCAAGTGCTTGGAATAGTAAGTCTTCTTACTATATATCTGTAAAAATATATAATTAAATAGTATGTGTAAGTTGTTTAGAACAGAGCCTTGCACAGAGTAAGCCCTCCATGGATATTTTAAAAATAAATACAATTATTGAATAGCCATCAAATACTTGGCTGATCATTTTCTCCAGGAAAGTCTAATAGGAGATAGGAAAATTAAAAAGATGCAATGAGAAAATATAATTTTCTCTTCTGATCTTGGGTAACAAAACCCATAGGGTTTTGGGTGGGTTTTACCTCTGGAAATATGCCTGGACACAATGCTGTGACTTTCCTTTTCTAATCAGGTGTGTCTTAAGACAAGAAGCAGAGAGCCCAGGGAAATGGAAAAATGACAAACTAAGGCTTTTTCTTTAATTATCTCTATCATCCAGAGTAAAAGGAAATAGGTCACCTGTGACTGAAGCTGAACATTCCTGCCAATCAGAGATAAGCAGCTCACGGCAATTTCACAGAGCCAAGCAAAGACAATTTTCTTGAAATCTCATGAAATAATGGTCCTGGAATTTATCAGGATGATTTATTCATGAGAATCACTGAGATACTCATTAAAAATATAGATTTCCAGAATCTCACGGTGGTGGTGGGAGAGGAGAGCTCCTGGAATTCTGAATTCCAAAACAAGTTTTTCAGGCGATTCCTTTTCCTGCTTTGAGTTGAGGACCCCAAACCCAGCCCTGTATGTAGTTCTTACTGAGTAACTGAAATACCACTGCCACCTGGTGGCAGCATATCCAAATTACAGGTTTCAGTGTCATGTGGCAGAATCAGCACAGTTCAATTTTTCAAGTAGTCACTCTATAGTCACATTTAATTCTTAGTCACCTTTGCCCTCTCCTACTCATAAACATATTTTGTGTTTTCCATATTGTCTTATGTGCAGTTTATATCATTTTCACCCTTGAGGACATAGTATTTTACCATTTTAATTCATTCAAACTGAATTTGAAAATAGACCTTATTTTTTAATTCTCTCCAAATATAAACTCTCATGACATGTTAATTAATTTGTAGAATAAAAGAAACCATATACACTTATAAAATGTTCTGCAAGCATCTCTTTTGTCAGAGAATCTGAGAGAGGGAGAATCTTAACAAAGAGAGAGATGTTCTGATGAGATTAATTAGCTTTGCCTTTATTATCCATTAAGGGGAGAATAAACAAAAGAAATTGTATTAAGGAAGTTTTTTCCTGCTACTTCCAAGTGATATCAAATCTTATTCACATATAAAAAAGATTATCTGTTAAACATTTGAATTGGCATAGACTTAGCTTTGCTGAGCTCAAATTCTTCCTGGTTTACCTTCATTATGAGACATAGTCCTATAGGGAAGAGTAGAAGCAGAAAGAAGTGCTGAATACTTAAATATAACTGGTATTTCATGATGGATCATGGCATTCAGGTGTGTTTTACTAGGTCAGTCAGAACAAAACATGGTATAACATGACTTTGAAATTGGGCGTCATTCACTTAGCACCAGTGTGGCAAACCCATAGCAAGACAATTTGGCAATGTTCAAGATGATTTACAACGAAAGATTGTATGTTCTCCATGAAAGTAAAATATATGTTGACAAAGAGGATGCTCATAAATAAAATAGATGAAAATTACTAGTAAGTTATCCCCAGCCAACTTATTGTTTGATGACTTTGCAGCCTGTGTAAAAGATGGGTTTGGATGGATTTATGTAGTAAGGCTTTTTAGCATTAAAAGAAATTATTGAGGCGAAATATATATAACATAAAGTGAGCCAATTTAAAGTGAGCAATTCAGTGGTGTTTAGTACATTCAAAATGTTTCATAACCAATACTTCTATCTTCACCCCTAAAGGAAACTCTGTACCCATTAATTAGTTGGTATACCATTGTTTATAAATGGCATACGGAGTGACTTTCAAGAGGCCATAGAATTTCAGTTTAATGTGTTAAATTGATGTCTAAAAGACCTCAAGATAGGGCTTTGTATTGACTTGAAGTGCTCACATACTTGCCAAAGGTTTTTTGTCTAGCTAGGTCAGTTGGGAGGAATTTATAATCAGAGGATTCAAAGAGTTTCAAATGATGCAATCAGCACAGTAGTTAAACTATGGGACAGTGATTGAAAAAACTCAACTGCGTGTCATGTATGGTCGTTAGCTTTGAAGATGGGACCCAGAAAAGCCAACAAAAATGTGGGCAATGAGTCTGTGGGTTCCTTTATAAGCGTTTTACTAGAAAATAATGCGATTACTTATGCAAATCTGTGGGAAGATGTTTAGACAGGCGTGTTTTGCCCACCAGCTTGGGGTATAAAAAGCCCTGTGCAGGAGGAGACCTTCATTCACACTTTACTCTTCACAATCTATCCAAATCCTTCTCAACTCCTGCCACCATGACTCGTTACTTCTGCTGTGGAAGCTACTTCCCAGGCTACCCTGCCTATGGAACCAACTTCCACAGGACCTTCAGAGCCACCCCCCTGAACTGTGTCATCCCTCTGGGCTCTCCCCTGAATTATGGTCTTGGATGCAATGGCTACAGCTCCCTGGGCTACAGCTTTGGTGGTAGCAACTTCAACGACATGTGCGGTTGCTATGGTGGCAGCTTTTATAGGCCATGGGGCTCTGGCTCTGGCTTCGGCTACAGCACCTACTGATGGACCGATGGCTGCAACGACTACAGGACTCCCAATCAGTTCTCTGTGCACAGAACAACCTGAAGAGCAATGACTGTCTTCCTGCCTCCCAATGTGCTTAGGTGACATGTCTTCTGTCTTCTTGCTGACTTCTTGCTGTGGTCCTTGTCTTCCATGATTCTGGGCAAGTCACCCTGGACCAAAATGCCGAACTGATGATAGCCATCTACAGCCAAAGGAAGCAAGATATATATATTTCTCATCCCTGAATCGTAGCAGTGAAGCAAGTTGTTTGTCTCCCAAGGTTGCTCTGCTCATGTCTTATTAACTTCTACCCATCATCAGTGTATTATGAATTGGGCATGGGGAGGAAGGGGTTTTACTGGTAGTCTCCTAATAAACTTATTTCATTCAGCATCAATACTCTTGTTCTAGTTATTTATTTTACTGTGCTTTTATGCTCCTGAATTTATCAAGCAGTTTCAACCTGTATTGGTTGACTTTAATTAAATTTTATTCTGATTTCAGCCTGTACAATCAGGATAGGGTAATACCCAAACATTTTTATTTTTATATTTAAAAAATTTATTTTTTATTTTTATTTCAGGATATTATGAGGATACAAACATTTTGGTTACATTTTATGACTTTGCCTCACCCAAGCAAGGATTAGAGGCATGCCCTTCCCTTCTAACAATGTTCACCGCATCTTAGTTGTGAGTTCACCACCCTGACCCCCTAATCCCTGGAGAATATTACTACCATGTGAGCACCATAATGTTGGCCAGTTAGTGCCAATTTTATGGCGAGTACATGTGGAACCTATTCTTTCGTTCTTGTGATACTTCACTTCGGAGGATGGGCTCAAGCTCTATCCATGAAAACATAAGAGGTGCTAGATCACAATCATTTCTTATAACTGAGTAATATTCCATTGTATACATATACCAAATTTTAATAATCCACTCATGAATTGATGGGCACTTGGGTTGTTTCCACATCCTTGCAATAGTTAAGTGTACTGCCGTAAGTACTTGGGTACAGATGTCTTTATTATATAATGTCTTTTGCTCTTTTGGGTAGATGCCTAATAGTGCAATGCTGGATCAAAAGGTATTTCTATTTTTAGCTCTTTGAGGTCTCTCTAAATTCTTTTGCACAGAGATTGCACTAATTTGCAGTCCCACCGGCAGTGTAAGAGTGTTCCTGTCTCTCTACATCCTTGCCAGCATTTGTTGTTTTGGGATTTTTTGACAGAGACCAATCTCACTGGGGTTAGGTGATATCTCATTGTAGTTTTGATTTGCATTTCTCTAATGATTAGAGATGTTGAGCATTTTTTTATATGTTTGCTGGCCATTATTCTGTCTTCTTTGGAAAAGTTTCTGTTCATTTCCTTTGCCCATTTATTGATGGGGTTGTTTGATTTTTTCTTGTTGATTTTTTTTGAATTCTAGATAGATTCTCAATATCAGACCTTTATCAGATGTGTAGAGAGCAAATATTTTCTCCCGTTCTGTGGGTTGTCTATTCGCCCTAATGATAGTTTCCTTGGCTGTGTAAAAGCTTTTTAATTTGATCAGATCCCATTTATTTATTTTTGTTGATATTTAAGTTTAGAAAACTTTCTAGAAATGGCCCAAGCTTAACCTGAATATACTGCAATTGTTGGTGTTTCTCTATGGCTGATTATAAACAAGAACATTTCTTAGCTGTGGAACGCTAAAAAAAAAATTCCTACCTCCTTTTATTAGTGATATAATTCCATTTTGGTTTATTTCTTCTTTCCTAGTGTTATAGAACTCTCCTCTGGTGAGATTTGAACCCCACAGATTGTTGGGAGAATTGTAACTAGACTTACCTATGAAACTCTAGCTTTAGAAATTCATAAGATTTGGTCAATAAAGGGAAGCCACCTGCTAAAATCACATAGCATTTTTTCTCTTTTTAGATGGATGGGTTTTATTTTCCCCACCTTCTTCACCTCTGATTACACATATAAGTACTACTAAAAATGAAGCATTTATTCTTTGGAATGATAGTTGCCATCAAAAGCACTTGAAATGATATGTGGTCTGCACTTAGAAACTGGTCTTTGTCTCGCTTGCTGAGAAATCTTTGCTTTATTGAAGCAAAATGCTTTATGTTTGAATTAAAGCTCATTTATTCACATATCAAGTATTTATTGTATCCTTGCCACAGAGAAGGTGCTCAATTAATTGTTCATTGACTTGACTTGTTAAATGTCTGCTTTGTGGATGAAAAATATTGCATTGTCGAGTATAAAGTTCATTCTTCATGCATCAAGATTATTGGACTCTGGCTGGTGTATTAAGAATTTTGTGGCTGTAAACACACTTCAGCATAGACTCTGGCCTGAAAGGCAAACTGTCTTCAAGAGGGAATTTATTCACTTTACAGAGACTTACCACATAACTACAAGACCAAACGTTGTCCTAAGATTTGGGGACACGAACCTTAGAGATGAATAAAACACAATCTTATTCCTCAAGAGTTAAGTAAACTTTATTTAATATTTAAAAGACATTTTATAGTCTCCTACAATATCCTAATTAATGTGCTATAAATGGTTATCCAAAGAGAGATAGATATTCCTCTCTCATTTCCTTCCCAGGACTCAAAATAGGAACCAGCCTGTGATAACACACACACACACACACACACACACACACACACACACAGTGTTTTAGGCTTGCATAGAAGGCAAGTTTGAGTATACAAACATGACCATGAGAGGAAGAAAGAGTTACATATCAAGACAGATATGGTTATGCAAAAGGGGAAAAGAATGGAGCTGTCTGAAGATGAAATGTGTGATCACTGGCAGCTCCAAAACATAGGTAGGACAACCTATTGGTGTGCAGATTCCAGGGGCGTCAAGTACTGAATGGGTGATTCGAGATCTCTCCTAACCTTAAGAGTCTAGATTATATCATCATGGCTGACATTTGTCTTCTGTTTAAGGTCATAATTGTTTTGTATTTTGTTAATTAGACAACTTTTTAAATTTTGAAAATTTCAAACTTACAGAAAAGTTGCTATAATATTTCAAGGAGGTCTTGCATTCCCAGATTTATTAAATGTTTATATTTTATCCCATTTATCTTAGTATATATGCTATATGATGTATGTATACAGTGTGTGCATATTTATATATATGTATGGATGTGTGTGTGTATATATCCACCTAAGAGTAAATTGCAGGTATCATGCCATCTACCTTAAGAACAAAGGCAATAGAATTAGAACAATCAGAAATTTAATATTGATATAATACTATTATCTAATCCATAGTGTGTACTCAAATTTAGTTAATTCTCCCATTTATGTCTCTTATAGTTATTTTTTTCCCTTAGTTCAGGATCTAATCCAGTATTATATGTCGCTTTAATCTCCTTTAGTCTGGACCAATTCCTCAGCCTTTCTCTACCTTTTTTGCCCTCAAGAAATATGAAAAATGCACACTGATTATTGTGTCAAATGTCCTTTGATTTGAGTTTGTCTAGCTTTCCTCATGAGGAATATGGAGGCCTGTTCCTTTTATACCCAGTTTTTTGAGAGTTTTCATAATGAAGGGATGTTGAATTTTATCAAGTGATTTTTCAGCATCAATTTAAATGATCATATGGTTTTTGTCCTTCATTCTATTGATATGATGTATCACATTGACTGATTTGCAGATGTTGTACCATCCTTGCATCCCTAGGATGAATCCCACTTGATCATGATGAATAATCTTTTTAATCTGTTGTTGAATTCAGTTTATATATTTTGTTGAGGATAGTTGCAGATAAATTGACCTAGAGTTTTCTGTTTTTGTCTTTCTCTGGTTTTGGTATTGGTGATACAGAGCTCATAGAATGAATTTGGGAGTATTCCCTCCTCCTCCATTTTATGGAATAGTTTAAGTAAGGTTTGTATTAGTTCGTCTCTGAATGTTTGGTAGAATTCAGCAGTGAAGTCATTGAGTCCTGGATTTTTCTTTGATGGGAGACTTTTTATTACTGCATCTGTCTTGTTATTTCTTACTGATTTATTGAGGTTTTGGATTTCTTCCTAGTTCGATCTTGGTAGGCTGTGTGTGTTTAGGAATTTATCCATTTCTTTATTGGAAATTATTCAAACACATGGAAGTTGCTCATAGTAGTCTCTAATGATCCTTGGAATTTCTGCAGTGTCAATTGTAATGCCTCCTTTTTCATCTCTGATTTTATGTATTTGTGTTTTCTCTGTTCATTTTTTTTCTTAATTTGGCTAAAGGTTTGTCAATTGTCTTAATCTTTTCAAAAAATCAACTTTTTGTTTCATTCATCTTTTATATTTTTATATTTTTTTGTTTCAGTTTTATTATTTATGCTCTGATCTTTATTGTTTCTTTTCTTCTACTTATTTTTGGGTTTGGTTTGGTTTTATTTTTGAAATTATGAAGCATTGTTAGGTTGTTTATTTGAAGCTTTTCTGCATTTTTGATGTAGGCACATATTGCTGTAAACTTTTCTCTTAGTACTGCTTTCTCTGTATCCCCTAGGTTTTGATGTGTTGTGCTTTCATTTTCATTTGTTTTGTGAAATTTCTTAATTTCCTTCTTAGTCTTTTCATAACCCACTGGCCATTCAGGAGCATATTGTTTAACTTCCATGTGTTTGTATAATTTCCAGTGTTCTTTTTGTTATTGATTTCTAGTTTTATTCCATTTTGATCAGAGAAAATATTTGACGTGATTTCAATTTTTTTTGAATTTGTTAAGACTTGTTTTGTGGCCTAATATATGGTCTATTTTTGACACTGATCCATATGGTGAGGAGAAGAATGTGTATTCTGCACCTTTTGGATGAAACATTCCATAAATATCTATTAGGTCCATTTGGCATATAGTGCAGGTTAAGTCCAGTGTTTCTTTGTTTATTTTCTGTCTGTATGATCTGTCCAATGCTCAAAGTGTGGTGTTGAGGTCTCCAAGGATTATTATATTGGGATCTATCTCTTTGATTAGCTCTGATAATATTTGCTTTATATATCTTGGTGCTCCAGTATTGGGTGTATATATATTTAGAATTGTTATATCCTCTTGCTGAATTGACCCCTTTATCATTATATAATGACCTTCTTTGTCTCTTTTTGCAGTTTTTGTCTTGAAATCTATTGTATCTGATAGCAGAATAGCTACTCCTGCTTTCTTTTGGTTTCCATTTGGATGGAATATCTTTTTCCATCCTTGTATTTGTAGTCTATGAATATCTATATAGGTGATGTGGTATCTATATAGGTGGTTTCTTATAGACAACATGTAGTTGGGTCTTGTTTGTTTATCCATTCAGTCACTCTATGTCTTTTGATTGGAGAGTTTAATCTATTTACATTCAATGTTGTTATTGATAGGTAAGGACTTACTACTGCCATGTTATTTGATTTCTGGTTATTTTGTGGTCCTCTATTTCTTCCTTCCTTCTTTCCTTTCCTCCTTTCTGTCTTCCTTTGTACAAAAATGATTTTCGTTGGTAGTATGTTTTAATTTCTTGCTTTTTATTTTTTGCATATATATTTGTAGGTTTTTTTGATTTTAGGTTCCCATTAGTCTTGCAAAAACATTTTATAAACAATTATTTTAAACAGATGACAACTTAACTCTGCTTATAAACAAACAAATGAACAAGCAAAGAGAAATCTAAAAGAAACTCTACACTTTAACTTCCCCCACCCTCCTCCCCCTTTTGGACTCTTTGTTATTTCAATTTATATCTTTTTATACTATCTCTCAAAAAGTTGTTGTAGTAGTATTATTTTTATAGGTTTGTCTTTTAGTCTTCCTACTCAAGATATAAGTGGTTTACACGCCATAATTACACCACAATAGAATATTCTGTATTTGTGTATTTACTTCCACTAGTGAGTTTTATACCTTCAGATGATTTCTTATTATTCATTAACATCCTTTTCTGTCAGATTGAAGAACTCCTTCTAGCATTTCTTATAGGACAAGCTTGGTGTTGATGAAATCCCACAGCTTTTGTCTGGGAAAGCCTTTATGTCTCCTTCATGTTTGGAATACATTTTTGTAGGATGTAAGATTCTAAGGTTAAGGTTTTTTTTCCTTTAGCACTTTTAACTATGTCGTGCCAGTCTTTCCTGGCCAGAAAAGTTTTCACCAAGAAGTCTGCTGCCAGATGTATTGGAACTCCTTTATATGTTCTTTCTTTCATTTTTCTTGCTTCCCTAGGACATTTTCTTTATCTGTGACCACTTGGAGCTTTATCATTAAAGGCTTTGAAGTATTTTTGCTTGGGTTAAATCTACATAGTGTTCTATGACCTTGTTGTAACTGAATATTGATATGTTTCTCTAGGTTTGGAAAATTCTCTGTTATTATTTCTTTGAATAAACTTTCAACCCTAATTTCTCTCTTTACCTCTTCTTTAAGTCTCTTAACTTTTCCCTTTCGAGGCTATTTTATAGATCTTCTAGGACTGCTTCATTCTTTTTTATTCTTCATTCTCTTCTGACAGTGTATTTTCAAATAGCCTGTCTTCAAGCTCACTAATTCTTTCTTTTGCTTGATCAGTTCTGCTATTGAGAGCCTCTGATATATTTTTCTTAAGTTTGTCAATTGAATTTTTCAGCTCCAGAATTTCCGGTTGATTTTTTTTATTATTTCAATCTATTTGTTAAATTTCTCTGATAGGCTTCTGAATTCCTTCTTGTATTTTCTTGAAGTTCATTTAACTTTTTCAGAACAGCTACTTTGAATTCTTTGTCTGAAAGGTTACATATCTCCATCACTCCAGGATTGGTCACTGGTGCCTTATTTAGTTTGTTTGGTAAGGTCATGTTTACCTGGATGTTCTCAATGCCTGTGGAAGTTCATGAATGTCTGGGCATTGAAGAGTTAGGTATTTTTTCTAATCTTCACAGTCTGGGCTTGTTAGAACCCGTCTTTCTTGAGAAAGCTTTCCATGTATTCAAAGGGAATTTAGTGTTGTGACTTAAGTCTTTGGTCACTGCTGCTGTATCAGCACTGGTGCAAGCTTAGGAATGCCATGACTCTTGCCGACTCCTGGTGGTACTGCCTTGGTGGACTTGGGTAAGATAAGGGAGACTTACTTGGATTACCAGGCAACGTCTCTCACTCTCTTTGCTCACTCTGTGCAGGGCTGTTAGAGTTTGGGAAGGAGTGATGTGGACACTCCCTTATGGCCACCAAAGCTGGAACTTTACCAGGTCACACCTGAAGCCAACCCATTCTCACCCAAAGCCTGTGGTGGCTGTTGCCTGGCTACCTCTGATGTTTATTAAAAGCCTAAGGACTCTTTAGTCAGCAAGTAGTGAATCCTGGCAGGACCGGGCCCTTCCCTTCAGGGCAGTGGGTATTCTTTTGGCCCAAGATTGGTATAAAAATGCTGTCCGGGAACCAAGTCCTGAATCAGGGGCTTCAGGAATCTGCTTGGTACTTTATTTTACTGTGGCTGAGCTGGTACCCAAGCTGCAAAAGAAAGTACTCTGAACCCTTCCCTTTCCTTTCCCCAAGTGGAAGAAGACTCTTCCTCAGCTTCACTGTCCATAATTGGGGGAGGGATGACACAGACACTATTGTTCACACTGCACTGTTGAAGCTCACTGACCAAGACAACCAGGAATACACCAATAGTCAAAGTTGGATTTATTAACTCGTTGCAACAATAGAAAACCATACAACAGGATAAACTGCAAGATATCTCAACTAAAGGTTGTTAGGAGGGGATTGTTATAGGATTTGGGATTGAATTAATTGATTTTGGAGAGGATTAAAAGATACAGGGGTTTCTTTTGAATTGTATACTGTATTAGTGTCCTATTGCTGCTGTAACAAATTGCCACAAACTTAGTAGCTTAAAAACAACACAGATTTATTCTCTTATAGTTCTGGAGGTCAGCAGTTCAAAATGGTTCTTACTGGGCTCAAATCCAAGTGTTGGGGGGACTGCACTTATTCTGGAGGCTCTAGAGAGGAGCCCTTGCATTTTCCAGCTTCCTGAGGCTTGTGCCCCTCCTCTGCAAAGATAGCGGCATAGCTTCTTCAAATCTCTCTCCCCAATTCTGATACTGACTCTCCAGTCTTACTCTTTCACTTATAAGGACCCTCGTGATGATATTGGGCCCACCCAGATAATCCAGGATAATCTCCCTATCTTAATATCAGCTGATTAACCACCTTAATTTACCCTTGCTGTGTAATTCACAGGTTCCGAGGACTAGGACAATGGCACCTTTGGGGGACTGCTATTATCCCTACCATTCTAGCATCAGATCTTTGAATAATTTTTATTTAGGAGGTGGAACAAGGCTAAGTTTGCAATTGGTAAAGAGGCAGTAGTCACCAAAGGGGATGAGTAATCATTTGCATGTAGCGTTCTTTTTTTTTCTCTTCTCAGACATGATTACAGAGTGGTCTTGTATTTGCCTCACTCTGTTATTGTCACAGACTGACCTCATCTGATTTGGTGTTCTAAAAATAGTGTATGGGGAACAGGGGATGCTCGGGTTCACCATTAGTGTTCTTGGGGTTGTTAATCTTTCTCAGCAATGCCTTCATTAACTGACAGCTCTGATTCTCTCATCATGCTACGAATCTGTAAGTTCCTTGAGGTCAAACACCATGTTTTATTCAATGTTATATTACCAGTATTTTGGATCCCAGACACTTGATAAATATTTATTGAATGAATACAATTGTTTTAAACTTTAGTGAAAAAGCCTAACCCTTTGTTACTCAAAACATGATGCAGACAAGAAACACTGGCATCACCTTGTGCTTATTCAGAATGCAGAATCTTGAGCCTCTTCTCTGCTAAATTAGACTCTGCACTTTAACAAGATTCTCAGGTGATTTGTGTGCACATAAAGTTTGGCATTTGTCTGGTCCTGTTGATTCTTATCCCAAAGGAAGTAGAGAGGGAGATATATCTCACTGTTGGTTTCTAAAGTGTTGGTAAATGGTATTAACATTTTTATCAAGAAAGGGAATTTTTATTTTTTTAATCTTTTTTTATTATGTTTCTATAGTTTTGTTCTATTTTTTATTGCTATTCACAGGAAAACCAGAGTATACTTTTCATTTCCATTGAGGATAGAGGAAAAGCACTTAAAATGATAGCAGAAGAGCTTTCTATTAGATAAAGGGAAATATTTCTTGATTCTAAAGCCTGCTAGGCAGGGACCTTTTTGGGTATTCTATAAAACTAAATACATTTATTGTTGTCTCTGAAAATATCATGTTATTTCTCAGAGACCAATTCCTTTTTAGTGACTTGCCTCCAAAGCTCATGACGTTATCTTTGACAACGGTATTTGCACTACTGTGTTCTGTTCCTTTTTCTTGTGCCTTATTAAGTCCATTTTGAAGCTTCTGTGTCTATTGCACTGGGGTGCAACTCCAGAATTTTCAAGACTTTGCTTATGAATATCCTTAAATTTTAAGAAAGAAATCTTTAGAACACTGGTCATAGTTTCTGGTTAAATTTAAATTTATTCTTATATTTAATTTTGGTCAACAAAGACTTTGGATAAATAACACTTTCAGTGGCTGGAGCCTGCCATTCCATTTATTATTTGGCAGGAATAGGAAACATTATTTTAAAGGTCATCAGAAGGACATGTCCTTAGGCTCTGCGAGGCCAACCAACGAGCAAGTAATTGAAGCATCATGACTCCATTCTTCAGTGAGTCTGTCTTCACACTGAGGGTGTACAGCAGACCATAAGTGCATACCCTTTACCCTTTCCACTAACTCAGCTTTCATGCTGAAGCTGTGCTTTAAATTTATACACATTTCCAGTTTCTGGCTCTAGTGCTGTTTTTCGTTATAAGAAGAGGACCATAATTATTTCATTTTGCATCCTCAAAATAAATGCTAAAAATGACCTTCTTGTCCTGTTGGTGGTGAAAAGCTTGAAGCAAAGACATACCTTACTCGGAATTGCTTTTGTGTATTAATTATGAATCATATGTGAGGTGTTTCTGATCAGAGTCCCTGAACCTTTTATGCACCCAGGCATTGTTGTGGTATCACATTATTTTTTAAGAAAACCACATAGGTTCTACATCAAATAGTGAGCTTCTTTAACTAGGCGCTTGTTCTGATAATTAACCAAGTAGCCTCACAAATGTGGCTTAGCCTTAAAAGTGCTGTGGTAGCAAGGTATTGAAATCGTGTCTTAAATTAGCCCAAGACTCGGTCAGCAAGTTCTTGTCCTGTCACATGACACGTTTTTGTTGTATTGCCTGGCAATCATATTTGACTTGCTGTGAGCTTGACTTTAGAGGAGAATTTCTTGTCTTCAGCTCTATTGACATTTTGAAGTGAGTGATTCTTTGCTGTGGGATGTCTTGTGCCTTGTAGGGTGTTTGGAAGCATCACTGTAGGATCGTTTGGAAGCATACCCAACGATGCTAAGTAGCACCACTCCCCAACCCCAGTCGTGACAAACAAAAATGTCTCCAGACACTACCAAATGTTCCCTGGGGAGCAAAGTTGCCCATAATGATGTTACATCAACTCTGGTTATTAAGCCTGGCTAAAGAGGGTCTCTTTGTTTCTTCTACATCCTTTTACATTCAAAAGGAGAGCAGGATGAACAACCAACTTCCCCAGCCTTTCCAGGCACTGCCTGAAGGACCCGCTTCAGTTCCAACCCAACAAGATCACTAGCGAGACTGGCATGGCTGACATACTCGGCTACGGCTAGGAACATAGAAGACTGGGCAGGGGTATTGGTATCAGTCACGTAGCAGGACCTACCACAGCCTCCAATGGCCTTCCTACAGAGAACTTGGAAGGCTTAACTGCTGAGGACCTCAACATCACTGCACCCCCCCCCCCCCCCCCCCCCCCCCCCCCAGCTTTCACTGCTGAAGTCTCCACAGTGTTTGCCATTGTGGGTCCCAGAAGCCTGCTTCACAGAGGACCCCAGCAGCTTTTACCCCTGAAGAAACCGACAGCCAGCACAGCTTCTATGGACAGCCTGCAGCTTTTGCCCCGAAGAACCCCACAATTTTTTAGCTTTGCAGACTCTAGATGCCTGAGACACTGCCTCTTTCCCCTCCATCCCTGGAGCCGCCTCAACAAGTGTCCCTGCATGCACTATGTGTACCTTAGTCCTGGGACCCAGTGCAGCCTCTATGCATGCACCTGCAAACATCCCAAGACCCCACTGACAGCCCCGGTTGCCACCACCGTGCATGCACTGAGGGCTGAGCCGTGGCCGTGAGCATGCGCAAAGCTGATCTAAACCCTGCTGCCAGGTCCCACGGCCAGGCCCCTGCAGTTATGCACTGGGATTACATCAGCTCCAGCCCCTACAACTCTGTGAGCTCACAGAGCCAGTCCAACCTCTTTCTCAGCTCTGACCACCACAGCTCTGACCCTGTAGCTGGCCAAATGCATGTCACCAGCCCTCAGTACTTTAGCCATGTATGCATGTACTACCAGCACTCACCACTGCATGTGTGCCCATAGCCAGCCCCAGCAACTGCCTCTGGTTCCCTAGCTGCCATGTGAGTGCCTGCAGCAGCCACCTGCCGCTAGGCACGCACCGGCAGCCAGCCCTTACAGCCAAGTACATGCACACCACTGACCTCAGATACAACACTAGTCCCCATCCCTGACCACCAGGGCTGGAGGGGCCACTGAGGACTCCAACAGCTGTCGCAGCCACCACAGACCCCTCCATACAGCTCTTGCTGTCAAGGACAACAGAGTTATTGGTGTCACAGACCCCAGATGCCTGAGCTGATGAGTCACTGCACCCTTGTCCAGGCCCAGAGCCACCACAGACCCCTGCACTTGGCTCCTGGTGCCACAGCACACTCCAATATACCCCTTCTCACCCACAGATGAAGATCTATCCTTTCCAAAGTCAGTCCATAAAGTCTAAAGAGGTGACTACTTCTTCAAATGGGCAGACACTCATGCAAGTATACAATGATTATGAAGAATCAAAGAAACACCACCACCAAAGGAACAGAATAACTTACCAGTGACTTCCTAGAAGTTAAGGACACCACAAGAAAAGCAAAGCACAGACCAGTATCCCTGATGATCATAGATACAAAAGTCCTCAACAAAATGCTAGCAAAACAGATGTAATAGCACATGAAAAGGATCATGCACGTGAAAATGATCCTATACATGATCAAGTAGAATTTATCCCTGATGTGCAAGAATTGTCTAGTACGAACAAATCAATAAATGTGATACACTACATTAACAGAATGAAGGATAAAAATTATTTGACCGTCTTAATAAATACAGAGAAATTGACAAAATTCAACAACTTTTCATGATAAAGATTCTAATGTATTAGGTATAGAAGGAATGTACCTCAACATATACATATGTAAATAAATAAATGCAACTCTTAGAAAAAAGCTTTTCAATTGCTTCCACTGCTTTTAGGATAATCTTTTTCTTAATTTTTAAACTGACCTAAAAGTTCTCAACTCGTTCTACTTAAGCTTTGCTGTCTTTTAGTTCTTCAAATTTATGCTCCTCTCACTCTCAAGCTTTGGCACTTACTGTTAGTTCTACATAAAATTCTCTTCCTTCCTCTCTTCTCTTCCTCAACTCCCAACTCCCTCATCAACCCTCAGCTGCCAGCTCAATCACTTTGTCAGGGAAGCCTTCTTGATTAGCTAAAGTCCTTCTATAACATCACTGCAGGCCACCCTCCCTCTCCTATTTGCAGTACTTATCATAGTTGCCATTTAACCTTTACTCGTGTAACTAATCTCTGTCTGCCTCACTAACATGCTCATTTCCATGAGAGCAGAAATGGTGTTTTTAAATAGCCTTGATTCCTTGGTGCCTTGCTCACTATTGGGCATAATGTAGGCTTTCAGTAAATATTAGTTGAATGAATTAGTGAAATAATATTCTAAACCTAACTTGGCTACTCACTTGCTTGAGGATTTAGGCAAATCACCTTTCTGGGCCTCAAGTAACTGACTGTAAAGTGAGATATGTTGACTTCCTGGGACTTACCCTGCTAACGTTGTATGATTCTACCACCAAAATCACTGATGAGCCAAAAATACAGTTCAACCTTCTCTTGGAATTTGGTCAATTAGGCATGTGACTCCAGAGAATGCTTTTTCTCACCTTATTATAAACCCCTGCTAAGACAAACTAATGAGTTCCCAGCTGCCATCACTTTAAAAAACAAAATATAGCGATGGAAATTGCAGAAATGGTGAAACCTTAGTAAGACTACCATGATAGTTTTAAAAGTTTAATCTATGCAAGAATCTTCCAGGATACTTTTTTAAAAGGCATATTTCTGAGCTCCATTCACATAGGTTCTCGTTCTATGGGTCTGACATGGGGACAGAGAATCTGTATTTTCAATAAGCAGCCCAGGTGATTCCAATAAAGGTGGTACTTCGGTCATACTTAGAGAAAGTCATCATGTTCTTTAGTGGGGTACTTGAAAAGATGTCCTCTTTAACAAAACACACAACTTTAATGAAACACACAAAACGTACTGTGGAGTCTTCATCTGTGAAAGCTGTCAGGAGTGTGCAGTGGTGTGCAGTGGTCATCAGCAGTGAAGGCTTCTGGAGTCTCTGCAGAGAAGCCATTGGAGCCTGTGGTAGGTCTTGCTATGTGACTGAATCCGACACCCCTGCCCATCTTCTATGTCCCAAGCTGTATCCAGGTATGTGAGCTATACCAGTCTCTCTAGTGATCTTGTTGGCTTGAAACTGACGTGGGTCCTTTAGGCTGTGCCTTGAAAGCCTGGGGGAGCTGGTTGTTCATCCTGCTCTCCTTTTCCCTGTAAGGGGAACCCATGGGCCGGGGAGTTCTCTCTCCACAATGAGCTGTGCCAGACTGGGGGATGGGATGATGCAGGAACAATAAAACTGTCCTTCTTAAATGTTTTTTTTTTTCCAGTTGGTCTCAGGTGTTTTGCTCTAGTCTGTTGTTGCAGCTTCTTAACTGAACTCTTGAGCTCTCCCAGAGCTATTTTCATTTGCCCATAGCTAATTATTCTTTTTCTGTGGCAGGGTGAAGGCTGGAATTTCTTACTCTGCCATCTTGCTGATGTCACTCCTATTGAAATATTTTTAACCTGGTGTGTGTGTGTGTCTAACATAACAAGATCTTCATTTTGCACATACTTTGGCTATGGAAAACAGACTGAAAGGAGGGAAAGATCACTTGGTTAGTTCTGAGGCCACTGTAGAAGTCTAGGTACATAAATTGGCAGCTTGCAGGGGGTAATGTGGTACGCTGAATGATGGACCCCCAAAAGCTGTCCGTGTCTGAATCCTTGGAGCCTGTGAATGTTATCTCACATTGTACAAGGGACTTGGCAGATGTGATTAGGTTAAAGATCTCAACATAGAGAGATTGTCCTGCATTATTGAGGTGGGACTAGTGTAATCACTAGGGTCCTTGAAAGAGGATGGCAGGAAGATCGGAGTTAGTAGTAGAAGATAATGACAACAGAAGCAAGAGATTGAAGTGATGTAGGGTCGCAGCCACAGGTCAAAAAATGCAGATGCCTTCTAGAAGCTAAAAAAGGCAAGAAAAGGGATTCTAATTTCAGCCCCCGCAGAAAGAACCGGCCTTACAGACACCTTGATTCCAGACTTCTGACCCCTAGAATTGTAGGAGGATAAATTTGTGTTGTTTTAAGCCATCAAGTTTGTGGTTATTTTTGTAGCATTTGGAAACAATGAGAAACAAATAGAAGTGGCACAGCGGAGATTGATAAAAATTAATGTATTCAAGAGACTTTTAGCAAGTAAAATTGACATGATGACTGATTGGATTTGCAAATGCAGGGCTGCCCAGGGCAATCTATTCAGATGATGTCATCCCAGGGCGTGGGCGTAACTTTGTTGTAACACCAAACACCAGACGCAGTTTCTGAATACAAGGTCCCAGACAACAGTAATTAAATTTTATATGCAAGTTAGTAAATTAACTGAAAGAAAGTCACGTTTTGAGGGTCACAGTATCTGATTATCAGGCAATAGTAACTGAAAGGCAACAGTTAGGAGGGCTTTAGATCAACGTTCTGAGAGAGCATCTTTCTTGGGATAAATAACTTTACATTCTGGAAGCATGAGGGTGTTCTTTAAATGCTTTCTGTAGCAATTATTAGTTGTTGTCCTCTAGAGGATATTTTATTATCTCTAATTGTCCCAATTACCTTGCAGAGATTCCTAATTGGAGGACCTCAGCGCTGAATTACAGGTGTGCCAGTGTTTCTGATTTGGGCAGGATCTGGCAGGAACTTGGGTGCCAGAGCTCCTGGGGTGGCAAAGCGCCTCTCTGGGAGTCTGATCAGATCACTCCACTATATCATAAGGATGCATAATTCATGGGGAAAAGATTGGAAAGCACTGACCTTTGTCATTCTTTCTTACATGTTTTTTGGATACCTCTCATAAGAATCCCCTGTGGTGATATTGGGTAATGATGTCGACAACACTTATCAACTCACACCATCTCCCTAGCCATTCTGAAATTCACCCCCTTGCTAATGCTACCCCTTCAGTTTAGGGTCCCATCATCTCTTACGCATGTTAATGTGATGGTTTTTGTGGTAACACTGTTGATTATTAATCCAACAAACATTTCTCTCTCTGCTTTCTATGTTGCCAGAGACTGCTTCTTACTATCCAGGCAGAAAATACCAGATATGCACTTTTCCAACTTCCCCTGTAGCTCAACCATGAGATGAGACTCAGCTCTGGACAATCGGACCTGAAGAAAATCTATTGATGGGCAAATGTGCAACATTTCCCTTCCTGATAGAAAATGAAAAGGAGTCACATGAGCAGAAGCCCTCCTTTTCTTTTCCTGGTTTTGATGTTGACGCGTAAGAACGTGAAGTCTGTATCTGTAATCCTAACCATGAGAAGATCTGAGAGAATCACAGTGAAGCCAGCCCTGAGCCCTGATGCTGGGAATTCCCCTGGACTTGCTTATGTTCTTATTTCCCATTATTTGTGAAAAATAAACTCTTTCTGCTTAAGCAACTCTCAGCTGGGGTTTTTGTTACTTGCAGCCGAAAGCACCCCTAACAGAGTATTAAACCTGGTCGTTCTCACTCTGGTGTTTCCCTATTCTAATTCATCCTCCACACTGTTGGATGGTTATCTTTCCAAAGTGCAGAGTTGATCATGTCACCCCTTAACTTAGTGTCTGGTGTCCCACCTTTGCCTTCACAGCACCCACGGTCTCAGATGGCCTCTGACTCCCTTTCCAGCCCCATCTTCCAATAATTATTCTTTTATATTCAAGGTAATGGCCACACTGAATTATCTGTGCTTCCTGGAAGACGCTCGGCTATTTAACACCTTTGAGACTTTGCTTTAAACCACTTACTCTTTCTCGAATATCCCCTAAATTCAAGTATACCCCTAACCAATGTCCACCAGTAAAATATTCACTTTAAAAACCCAGCTCACTTATCTATTCCTTTCATGATGAAGCATGCCTGGCCACTACCCCCTATATCAGGTAGAACTGTCCACTCTCTTCTTTACCCTTGAAGTTTGCAAGAGGGTAGCAGGACTTTTAAGGTAGAACATACAGCAAGTATTTCATTGACTTATCATTTCTCATTTAATTATCATCTCTGGCTCTCCAGCGTCTAACAAAATGCCTAGAATGTATTAGATGCTCACTAAACGTTTTTAATATTAGATAATTTTAAAAATGAACATAAGATAATTTTTGTATTGTAGAACAATCACTGACATACATTCTAAAACTTATTTAAAACATTCCATTCTTATTTTTCTCTCATTTCTAATAAATTATAGTATTTTAAACCTGGAAACCTTATATTTGAAGCTAATAAGAAAGGACATTTTTTATTGTGCCTACCAGAATTGACTCTACTTCTGAAATTTGTACACAATACACTTCTTGCTCCTTCTTAGAAAATAAAAAAAAAAGAAAAAACAGGATTTCTCTCCTACTTTTATTCATATCAAGCCTTATTTGAAATCAACCCTACACTGTCTCTATGAAAGGAGAAATAAAATTATTTATTAAATAACATTTTAGGGTTGTTATTAAAATAGAAAAGAGTCGTGAACTTTATCCAAACCAATAAATATCTAGCAGTGATTAGCCTGATACCATGTCATTTCACAAGTGAGAATATATTGTTCTCTTTTTAAAACCTCCATATCGCATGAGCTTATTTTGGGGAGAAATTTGCAAAAGAAGATATTTTAACTGCAATTAGTTTAGAATGCTTCTGCTTTCCACCTGCGCTGCCCTACAATCCCACCTTTCCCTTATGTTGGGTGGCTTTGGAGAGGCCATGGACATTTTTAGGATCTGGCTAAAGAGGATTTGAGTTGGAGATACATTTAATTAGGGTATGGAGGGATAGATTGATGTGTTTTGCAGCCACTTCTGTACCTAATTAAGCAATTTCTAGCCACTCTCATGTGGGAATGGCTTCCCAGAATTCTTCTACCAACAGCTCAGCTGATTCCCCAGAGTGCGTGATGTGAAGGTGCGGGACCAGAGGCCACATCTTTTTTGTTTTTTTTTTGAGACAGAGTCTCACTTTATTGCCCAGGCTAGAGTGAGTGCCATGGCGTCAGCCTAGCTCACAGCAACCTCAAACTCCTGGGCTCAAACAATCCTACTGCCTCAGCCTCCCAAGTAGCTGGGACTACAGGCATGTGCCACCATGCCCGGCGAATTTTTTCTATATATATTAGTTGGCCAATTAATTTCTTTCTATTTATAGTAGAGATGGGGTCTCGCTCTTGCTCAGGCTGGTCTCGAACTCCTGAGCTCAAATGATCCGCCCACCTCGGCCTCCCAGAGAGCTAGGATTACAGGCTTGAGCCACCGGGCCCGGCCGAGGCCACATCTTAGTATGAATTTGTCCCATGGTCCTGTGGCATCCAGCACAGGATGTGTAGTAGAGAAGAAAACAGTGTGATATGATGGAGCCAGAAGCTAGTCTATGGGAAAGAAAAATATTATAGAAGTTTATCAGGCAGTTAAGTAATAAAAATAACATTTCCCCCTGAATTTTGTAATATTTGTGATTTTTGTTAGTATTTTAATTTTTAGTGATTACTTTTAGCACCTTAAGAAGTGTTTACTTTTTGTACTTAATTTTATATTTGTTATGTTGTATTCTTTTCCACCAAGAGGACTCTTAACATCATATGCACTTCAGGCTTTATAAAAACCTGAATCTTCCTTTGATAAGCTCATTATCAGAATAAAGCTTTCATCAGCTCAATATAGAAGTAAGGTTGCTATTAATTATGTTTTTATGTGAACTGATAGATAATGTTTCCCTAAAATTTTCTTTTCATTTTTTTGTAGAATTTCTAGAGAAAATTCAGCCTCCTCCCTCTAAACAGACCTTAAGTTTTCTTAAGAGGACAACATATTCTAGTTTCTATTTACCATTACTACTCAGAGGTAGAACTAAGTATTGTGCCAGGGAAGGCAAAGCTAGCATTTGGGTAGCAGATTGGGTAGGTGAAGAGGAAAGAAACCCACTTAAACAGAGTATCATCATTGAATTTTGGCATTATTAATTAATTTTTTTTTTTCTTTTCCATTATATGATGCTATTTTTTAAATTCAATTTTTCCTTTTTTTTCTAACATTACTTTTCCAGCTTTTCCATCATGGAACACAGTAATGTGATGGTAGTAGAACTATACTGTAAATCATTTTATGATTTTTAGGGAAGGATCTCTTGTTGAAGATTTTTATATTTGGGGAATATATCTAATTTTAATTCCCTGACTTTACTTAGCTGTAAGTCACATGCAGTGGTATTTGAATTTTAAATGCTGAATCACCATTAGCAGCCACACAGCTACACTCATGAAGCAGGGCGCTGGGGCAGCGCTTTAGGTGTTTTCAAAAATGCTTCTGCCATAATAAACCTATTAGTGGTTAGAACACTGGCATACTTTTGTATTTTTTCAAGTGACTCACCTTGCTCTTGGATTCAACCTATGACCCCTAGCTGCTGATAGCAGGGAGCAAAGCTATCCCTGGGATCTAAATTAAAATTTGAGGGACCAGTGTGTAATGCATATCTGTTTTGTGGTCTTATAGAATGATTCCTTTTAATCTCTGTGCCTTGTGTCCTCTTTCGCTGAATGTTCTGTAAGTTTTCTATGAAATGCCGTTGTGGGGAACTCAACACAGGCGTCCGAGAATAATTTACCAGGTCTTGCATGACCCAACATAGTTTTGATCAATCTCATCCTTCCTTTAATTTGTATTTGAGAACTAAATTTCTGTTTAAAGAGGAATGACTTTTCTTTCTTATCCTGGCATGCATGATCTTTCTAAGTGAAACAACATGGATTTAATATTGTCACCTAGCTCTTTATAAGATCATTACACTTGTCAGATAATTTGGTTTCATTAGCTTAATGAAAAAAATATTCTGCACTTTAGCACAAAATTTTCCATTAAAAATATTTATTTATTTAGATAGAGATGGGTCTCACTATGTTGCCCAGGCTGGTCTTGAACCCCTGGGCTCAAGCAATCCTCCCACCTCAACCTCTCTAGTAGCTGGGACATGCCTTACTCTTATTTTCAACATGTACTTTGAAAAAGTGTATCAGACCAATGAATCATATTTGTCTAACAATTCAGTACTGGGATAAATGCATAAATTCCATTAAAAAATTATAATATTAATTGAAGCAGATCTAGAAATGCAATGTTAGATATAGTTTAGGTGTGGACTATAATTGAAACTAAATTTTCAACCAGTTTCCTAAACCATGTAGCTGTAGGTAAAGAAAAAAAAAAGTATTTCTGATAAGCCCTATGGCATTTGTCTTGTATTTGCAAAAAAAAAAAAAATCTTTAAGCAAATGACTACTAAGAAAAACCTCTATTTATTCTTTTATTTATTAATGTATTCAACACATATTTACTGAATTTCAACCATGTATTGTTGTGGAAATTCAGAGGGCAAGAAGACTGCATAACAGTTAACAGTGTCAGAATATTTCGTGGTTATTACAAAGCCTGCCTACAGAGAGTTATTCGTAGGGTCTATGAGACCAAATGCTTTGAAGTCACTGCAATAATTTTTTTAGGAAGGGACATAATTTGTTTGAAGGTATCTTCTCTTTGCATTCTATCACATGAGAGCTTTCTTGAGCAACTGTAAAGACCTCTTAAGCAAGAGCAAAGCAAGTTAATGAGCTTTTTTGTAATGCAAATTGGTGTCAAGAATGAAAATGAGGGCATTACGTTTTTCACCACACCCCAGAGCCAGGGTATATAAAGAGGGTTCTGAGACTAGGACTCCATCACACACTGAGGAAACACATTCCCCTGCTACCTCTGCTCTCCACTCCCAGTACCATGTCCCTCTACAACTTCGGTGGTGCTGTCTTCCCAGGATGCTACTGGGGCAGCTTTGGCTACCCTCTGGGATACAGCGTTGGCTGTGGCTTCGGCAGCACCTACTCCCCAGTGGGCTACGGCTTGGGTTACGGCTACAATGGCTGCGGGGCTAACGGCTACAGAAGATACTGGCCATTTGCTCTCTACTGATGTGCTGAAATCCCTGAGGCATAGAATCTTCTCTTCCTGGAAGGCTGAGCAGCACCTCTGGAGGTTCCTCCTGTACCCACTCCCTTAGTCTTCATCTGCTCGTCAAGGTCAGAGTTGTTGCATTTCAGACCTAGCACCACAGTCCCAAAGGGAAGAGAATGAAAAACCAGTTGCTGCCTCAAGCTACCTTTCCTGCACGATGTTTGTTGGGACATTTTCAGAAAAATTGACACTGGACATGTATTACTTTTGAATTTTTCATGACGCTCATGGCTCTTGTCATGATGTTGTGGATATGTCTGTCAAAATCTCAATAAACTTGTGTCAACTAGCAAAATAGTCTTATCTGAGAGTGGGGTTTTCTTTCTTGGTGTGCACATATTTTCTGTTACATTGAGTGAGAAGCAGGTGGATTTATTTTTCTTGCATGGGCATTAGGAGCAGCAAGACAGCAAATAATTTTTGATCTTGAGTAATAAGCAGACAGGAGGGTGGTTTGCTGGAAATGAAAAAAAAAATCTTGACTATCTGAATCTTCCCTGAATTTTATGACACCCTCCTCCAACCCAGTGGTGCACCATTCATTGTTTGGGGTCCCCGACTCATCTCTTGACTTCGGCCTCTCTCCAAGAAAACCCAACATAGGAGGGAATTTGTAAGTTATTTCCAGTTAGTGTAAATGAAACCTACTGTGTTCCTTCTCCCATGGATTGTAGAATAAAGTACTATGTCCCCTATTAAGGATTCTGTAGCATTAAGAAATAGAGACACTAAAGATATACTTTGGGAATCTGAGAGTCTTAGGTAAAGGAATAAATCCCCCAAATCAAACCACCTAAAGTTTGAGACACCTAAGGTATCTACTTTATAGCTTAGAAACACCCAGGTTAGACACAATGATGGAAACCTTGATCTGTGTGGAATTAATACATGACAGTGAGTTTCACTCTTAAAGGATATGAACTACAGTGAATAAGTATTTCTGAAGATTTATCAGCCTTCATGTTCCTTTAGAGAAGAGAGCAATATTCCTTTTATAAGTCAAATCAACAATGTCTCAATCCTTCTGTTGAAAACATTTCATGTGTAGTACAAATATTCTTGGTGACAGCAGGATTCAGCTTAACCTTGCTTTTTTTATTGAATATCTGCAAGTGGTTGTATTGCACATGATTCAATTTTTAGCTAAAAATATAAAGCCTCTTTGGAGAGATCATTTCAGAAGAGAGTATTTTCTCCACCATATTTCACCCAATGAATATCTTTTTTAAAAAGGTTCAGAAAATAATCTTATTCAAAAATATTCAATTAACTGATTATTTTCCTTTTTTTTTTAACAATAGTAGACATTGTTATAGCCAATAAAATCTCCAGTTGAAACTTTTTAGCAGCCACATGTTAACTTATGCTGAGAATTGAGAAGTAACTAAATATACAGGCTAGAATAGAATAGGAAAAGGAAAGAGGGACTATGCAGGAATAAGAGCACCAGACTGAAATTAGAAGTCTGTTCTGAAATGATGACTGACTTGTGTAAAAATTTGGGCTTGATGAGACTTCAAAGAGAATCTAATCCAGTGTCCCCTAAACTGTGGCATGCAGAAGAATGACTTGGGCAGCTGACTTAAAATGTAAATGTTTATATCTCACCCTTGGGATTCTGATTTGGTAGATCTGAGGTAAGGTCCAGAAATTTAAATTTTTTTGAAGCACCCAAAGGCTTCCAGTGCACACAGTCTGAAACTCACACTTTAAGCAGCACTGTTTCAGGCCATTTTACACACACACACACACACACACACACACACACACACACTCTCTCTCTCTCTCTCTTATTTATTTATTGACTTATAAAACAAAGGAAAGTCATTTATGCAAAGGTGCCTAGCTCATCTCAACAAGACTAGGACAGAGAAAGGAACATTCTTTATATCCTCCAAGATGTCCACTGAAGTATTACATCTGTGCTTAGAGCTTTTCCACCTGAGTTAACAGGTGGAAGTTAGAAAGTTTCAAACTGGAGACTTTATTAGCTGTAACAATGTCTTCTATTGTTAAAAAAAGAAAGAGTCCGTTGAGTAGATAACCAGTAGACTGGTGCTGAAGGTTCAGATGCCATGGCCTGCTAAAAGGAAAAGAGTATATTATTGGAGGATTTTTATAAATTCACATTATCCTATGCAATAGAAAAGTGTTCTGCATTACTGAGTGTCATTTGGTGATTTAAAAAAAAAAACAAAAACAAATTCAATTCTCTCAACTGTGGATCTTGTCATACACCCAGATCCCATCCATTCTTGGAAATTCTGATGGGAAGGTAGGTGTTCTATGGGGGGCCTAGGAATTTATACTTAAAATAAATCTTTTTAAGTAATTTGCTTTTATGTCATCAAACTTATAACCATTATAGGATCCTTTTATCATGGTTTTTCTTTTCTTTTTCAGCTTCCTCCATTTATTTTGAATTTAGAAACTAAGATGATTCATCCACATTTATATAGAATTCATAAAAATGAAAATAATAAATAACATGTTACAGGTAAATTTAAGGAAAGAGTATAGTTAGGTGCTTGTTTCTGATTGTAGAGCAGCTTTGGTATTAAGCTGAGCACTGCACATAGCAGAAACTCAATATATATGACTGGATTATCAGATACGGTTCCTCAATAAACATGAAAAAGATGTTAAACATCTATTTGCTAACATAATGCAGCAGTATTCTTTAATTCATAGCCCTTTGTGGATTGAAAGCTTAATGTCTGTGCATTTTATGACTTGGATTCATCTTGCAAAGTCACACATAAAGTATTGTTTTGGTTTTCTACTTTACCATTAATTGTTTATTTCTCCTAATTACTTGTAAAACCAAGCTATGTATATTTAAGATTTCCCTGCTGAATATAGCCAGTAGAACTGAGAAATGTGACTTGAATATTAAAGGCCATCTTATCCACAGAAGAACCTTCTAGAGAGACCCCCAGTAGGTCCAGTAAGACTACCAAACACTAGTCATTAGGCTTCCCAATTCCTTAATTACTCAGAAGTAATCATTCACTAGTGGTAACTGAATATATGAATGGTAATTTATATTTACCCATTTGATTCACAGAGGAGGTTTAAGGTTCCACAGAATTTTTTATGGCTTACTTTGATAGAAAATCTGTTATGTGATATCCTATTGAACATTCCCAAGTATTCTCTAAAGGCAATTTTGAAGGCATCTAACATCTGCCCTCTGTCACAAGGTTGATAGAGAAATATTCTCCAAATGTCACTCCTTATGTGACCAGTGTATTTGATGACACTGTCCAACAAAGGTGTTAGCTATGAAATTATGACAATCAAGAACTTAGAGATAGCAGAACTATAGTGAGTCTGAGAAATGTGCTATATTTACGTTCTTCTTACATATAAGAAATGATCAAATGATTTTCCCTCCCTCCCATTTTTTTCTCATCCTGCATTTTCTTCCCTCTGCTTCTATATTTTTGTACTCAAGTTTCTTATTTACAGGACCACAGGACTCTTCTATTCATAGATATTGTGAAGTAAAATAAGTTCCTAAGTGGATTTATGAGCATTTTCCCAGCAAGCAGACAGACCGAGAGAGGAGCCTTCTCAGCATGGGGAAATCTCACAGTCCCAGGAAGTCATTCTTCCCAAAGATTCATAATGGCCCTGCTCTGCAGACCCCTGACCCTCCAAAGCTTTCCTAAAGCACATTATCAAATACTTTAAATCAGAGTTCTTTTTCACTTAATAAAGGTAAAAAAGAAACATAACCATAAAACACTGAAGAATAAATAGATGACATTGGTATTTGATAAATTTTATACAAAGTGTAATTCTTTTCTCATCAAGAAAGGGGTTTTTCTTGCTCTTTTGCCAGTAACGTCAGACACAAGAAGCAAACAGAAACTAGAAATGCTTCTTACTTATATGGGTGTGATTTTTGGTTTCCTGTAATTCTTCTTTACCCAAAGGGTGGCCTTTCTCAGAGCCATTTGAAGTGTTACAGCTCTTGCCCAGTGGACACATTCAGCCCAAGGATTTCCGACGCCATGTGTGCAAAAAAAAAAAAAAAAAATCATACTTGAAAACCAACCAACCAACCAACCAACTAACTATCCAGTCTACCAACAAACCCTTGTGTACCTCTTTAGAACAGCATAATTGCTTTTGAGTTCAATGTTTGATAAGCACATGTTTTTATCCCATTGATCTCTTATGACCCCAATGATCTTCTAAAATTAGCTTATTTGATATTTTAGGTGAGGCCATCATTTCGAGCATAGTCTAGTATGATTTTTCAGTGATTTCAAGGACAAAAATAATTAGGTAAGAGGCAAAAAGGATTAATATCTATTTCCGGGCTTGTAGCAGGCCACAGCCCCATGAGGTTGGTGTTATTCCAGGTTTTATTAATCTCATTTTACACTTGAGGAAGCTATAATTCAGAAAGTCCAAATGACGTGCTCATGGTCTCAAAGCTGGAGAATGGCAGAGCAAGGTCTCTAATCTGGGTGTGTGTAAGGCTGACGCCCTGCTGCCTGGCTCCCTGCTGCCCAGAGTCCATTCCATCTGCATCCTACAGAACTGAAAACTGTGTGCTCCATGAAGAAAACTTGTCTGTCGTGCTCACCACTGTGTTAAAAAAATAAAGCACAGTATTGAGCTCCTATTGGGCCTTCAATAAAAATATCATGAATGATAAAAAGAGCACGCTATTTTTTTTTTTTTTCAAATTAAAATCCCTAATCATGATGTTGAGATTCTTTGAAAATCATCTGATCAGATGTGAAAATGGTACCATTTGACTCCGGGTTTTTTTGTGACACTTAGGAGAAAGTCCCAGAATGTGTGGACCGTGAGCCCAGAGATATCCTCCCGAGAAGTAGGGGTGGGTGGGAGATGCCATTTGGTCAAGATCTACTGAGACCATGAAGCAATAACACCATGCAGCAATTTCATTTCCCCTAGCTCTCATAGTGACTTTCATTCAACTGTGTCCCTGAGAATGTCAGAGATATCAAATAGACAGTATTTTTCAGTAAAATTCTTTGTACATGTCAAAAATGACTTTATGCCCTGCTTTAGAATGATGGGATGAGCAAGTTATCCAAAGTCGCACAATCCAGAGATAGGAAGCCAGAGAGAAAGAAAGAGAAGGGAAAGAGGCATGCTACAGGGCTCACTCCATCTCTCAGTGCTTTCTTGTCAGCTTTCAAATTTTTCTTTTGTAGTTTATAACATAAAGGAAAACTTTCCTCTGCCACTTGAGTACTGTGCCACACTCGCACCGGTCCTAACGTCAGAACTTGAAGTCTAATTCTTCTGTGTTATTTTTTATATATTCAAACTGCTTCTATAATCCCTGCTCCCCTGATTCCACTCAACTTTTTACAACTATGGCATTCAGCTGCATATATTTATGTCAATTGTTGGCTTGTTTGCTTTGCCTTAGCTTCTAATTTAAAAGGTTTGTTAGGTCTACAAACTCTTTAATATCTGCACCTCAACTCCTGGTATAGAGCTTTATGAAGCATGAGGACGTTCAGTAAATTCCTGTGGACAGAAAACATGGTTTGGTATGGCAATTGGCCTGTTCTTTGTGTTCTTGAGAAGTCTGATAATTGGAGGATTCAATTTGGAGTCTGTTTTAACTGAAGACTTTGAAGACACTGCAGTAACTTCTCATTACAGAAACAAAACCCATAAAGAAGAATCCTTCTTTGGCTTTGACAGTGAATCAAGCTCAAACTTCTTTCAAGAATAATGAGGGTCTCTTCTTTTTGTCAATGAGATCTAGGAAATTAATGGGAATATTAATTCCCTTGATCTAAAGAGGGAAGGAGGAACATTTCTGCATCAAAGCCTCTGGTGAGGTTATATGAGTCACACGGGAAGAAGGATCCTATTATATGCGGTAGCCATTGACTTTGCTGCCTGATCAAATCCTTATTCCCTGGAAAATGTATTATAACTTCTTCTCTGAGAAATTCTACCCTCATGGCCACTGGGGAAGTTATATTCTCGGAGCCCCAATGCTTCCTATAGCCATGGCAACACCTTCTTACCTGCAGGCTCTAGCCTGGGTAATGGCTGCAGAAGTTACTGAGCACTTGGCTATAAAAGATGCCGGGCATCAGGAATATATTGATTATTTTGTATATTTTAGACTTTGTCACTTCAGGAACATTTTGCTCTTTTGTTTTCAGTATGATTCTTCTCTGCTTTGAGTCCCAAGATCATGCTTTTGCCTACAGTGGATCAGGTTCACTTCAAGATATAACACCTTTAGTGTATAAGTCTCTGAACTTTTCCAAAAGTTCATCATGTAGGCTTGTGATTCTTATTTGAAATATGCTCTAGTCTAACATATTTCTCAGTGTTTTTCATCTTGAGGATACATCTGTTTATTCCCTAAAAACTTAACCTGAGTTGACACAGAACATGTGGTTTGAATATCTGTTTTGGGTTTAAATATGTTTACGGTGGTCATATTTTTAGTTGCATCGTGCAATAAAAACAGTGTTTTAAATCCAGTAAAGTGAAGACCTACTTGTAAATACTATGAAGAGATGTTAAGCCCAATACCTGAGTTAACTGAAATGGGAATTTGGTGATATTCAGATTAATTTAATTTACATGTTAGTATCCAAAGCCCAATGATAAAATCAAACCAATTTACTTGGGATCTCAAATAATAAACACAGAGTGACTGTAAAATATTGACATATACATTGCATACTCACTCAATCTGAAATTAAAAAGTTAATTGAATATATTAACATATGTGGCTGTACAAATATATTTCTTTATCTGCTACTCTTTCATTTTATCTCATCTCTAGAACCATGTTTTCAATGTGTGGTCCCTGGACCAAGATTAGCATCAACTGAGAATGTTTTAGAAAGGCAAATTCTCAAGCTCCCCCCATCCCCAACAAGACCTCTGTAGTCAGCAATATGTGTTTTAACAAGCCATCCATGAACTTCTGCATGGGCTATGTCTGGAAAATACTGCTTATAACATTAAGTGAACTGCTTCATCAAATTAAAATAGAGTAAGTTTAGTTAATCACTTTTAAGAGTTAGATTTGGAATAAAAAAGGATAATTTTAACATGCATTTATACTTCATGATTTCCCTGAATTAGACAAGGTAGTTACCTCTTGTTTACAACTTTGCAGTTATGGCATGAAATGTGGTGTTACTATCAAAGGTTAGACAAACAATATGTAGATCTCAGGCCAGAATTCAAATCTGGTTTTACTATTGTGGTCTTTTCATTATATTACATCTTGACCAAACACACTCTAACAAGTGATAAAGCCAGAAATATAAACAAGTCCATGCAAGGTTTGGATACATTCTTGAACATTTTATATACTTTACTGAAGAAAATAAAGCAATACATTAGCAAATTCTTGACTTTTAAGGCCAATACTTTGTTCTTTAACCTGATGTTAGATATAGCCTCAATAAGATTCTTTCTATGATTTGAATCCCTATTCAACAGTGGATTTAAACGCTATCAATACATTGTTAAAACAGTATGGAGATTTCTCAAGAACTAAAAGTAGACCTATCATTCCATTTATAATGTCACTACTGGGTATTTACCCAAAGGAAAAGAAGTTAGTATATCAAAAAGACACTTGCACTCATATGTTTATTACAGCACAATTCACAATTGCAAAGATATGGAATAAACCTAAGTGCCCATTAACTGATGAGTGGATAAAGAAAATGTGGTGTGTGTATATCTATATTTCTGTATATATATATCTCTATATCTCACTGAGTACTACTCAGCCATAAAAGGAATAAAATAACATCTTTTGCAGCAACTTGGATGGAACTGGAGGCCATTATCCTAAGTGAAGTAACTCAGGAATGGAAAACCTAATACCACATGTTCGTACTTATAAGTAGGAGCTAAGCTGTGGATACACATAGTTGCACAGAGTGACATCAGAAGAAGGAGTGGGGGGGGGAGGCAAGGTATAAAAATTACCTATTGGGTACAATGTACACTATTCAGGTGACAGGTATACTGAAAGCTCAGACTTTACTACTAAGCAATATATCTATGTAATAAAACCCACTTGTACCTCCTAAATCTATTGAAATACACAAAAAAGAAAGTTGAATGTTTTCTTTTCATTAACCCTTCCAAAATATATACCAAGCTGCATGCCGTCTTCTGCTATGCTTTTCTAAACAATGAGGTATTTTAAAGAATTATGTGAAAATTTGAACAATTGTTTCTTTTCTACAATCTTGACTTTGATACAGTAATTCATTTTTTTTCCATATTTCAGTCATCTCACTGGGCCATTTTCTGGTAATAGTGATCATTTCTTATGTAATAGTTAAATTAGTGAAGATCAATTGGCCAAATGGTTTAAATACATGTAAGATGTACAGTATGTTCACAGATTCTCTCAGTTTCTGTTGAAAGGCTAGTGTCACATTTCTGATGTGTTTTTTTTACCTTCTGAATGTAGGGCTATAGTTAGTCAGAGATAGGACCAAAACTGGGAGAGAGAGAGATCCCTCTACCAAGTTATGTCTCTTGAGGGTAGATCATTGAAGGAAACTACATCTATATTTTTCTCACATGATTGATACTTTGAAACACTCCATTGTTCTTATAACTTATTTTCCCACACGTGGTAGATCTCACTTAACATCAATACTCCTTATAAACTGGGAGCATCAACATACTTCATAATTCCATGGCAAAAGAGGAACATTGAAGAAATTGAAAATTAATTAAAAAGTTAGTGAAAGTAGTAGACATTCTCAAAATTGATTAAATTTTCATAAATATAAAATATATTTCCTTGTAATTGATAAACTTCAAATAATCACTGAACACAGAGTAATTGCAGTTCAATTGTGGAATAGATTCTTTGTGAGAAATAAACACTTCTAGATCTCATGGGATATGATTAACAGAAGATTTGCATTAGTTTTGAAAGTATAATGGGCTCAATCATGTGTCAAAACTTTCTTGGGAGAAGCAACTGCATATATTTAAACTCATAGTGTACATGTATTAATACTGTCTCTTGTGTCCACAGAAAATGTCTGTAATTACACAAGCAATGTTAGTTAATGTAGTAAAAATATTTCTGGTTGTTTAGAAGCCTGATTTTTGTTTGTTAAATTAGGGATCTGCTATTAGCAAAGACTTGGATGACATTTCAGTAGCTTCTCATTGTAGGAACTAAACTCATTAAAGGGACACTAAGTAGTCAGTTAATCTCAAACAATTTTAAAAGAGCAATGAAGATGCCAAGGATCAAGAAGGCTATTTGCCCACTACACCCTCTAGTGGAAGTGTATGAAAGCCTCTGGACTAATGCAGCAGTTCATTCTCAGTAGTCTTTACTACTAAACACTCAACTAACAAAATGTCATTTAGTTTCTTCAATGAAGGCACCCACCCTGGACCTTGCTGGGGAAGTTGTGGCCATGGGAGAGTGGGGCAGTGTTGACTGTGAGTACTGCTATAGCAGCACCTACTCACCAGCGGGCTATGGTTTTGGATATGGATATACTAGCTTCTGGCAACTTGACTACAGAAAATACTGGGCATTTGACCTCTATTAATTTCTGACCACGTCAACTATATCAAAATCTGTGTCCTCAGGAAATTTGAAGAGATGTTTTATTGACAGCTTTCCAGGTGATAAAATGTGGAGTTCAGATTATCTCTGTATTGAACTATACAAAGTTTAGTGATCATGAACTTTGTAGCCTGAACTTTAATAGACATCTTAGTTTTTCTTGATAGAATACTACATCTTATTTTAAATTCTGCCAGTGTATTTGATCTTCCCTTAAAATCTAAGTGATTTTTTATGACTTCCATCTTCTAATAAATAAGGTCAACTTAGCCCTATAAATGTGATTTTCACTTTTTTTCTTTCCTCTCAATTTATTCTTGATGGATGTGTTTTCCTATTGCATTTTGCAATAGGTTAATATTTTACTATGCTAAGTACTTCTTCTCCTAACAGGTTGTTGATTTAAGGGAGAAGTAAATAGGCCATGGTGAGCTTGCATGAAGTTCTTCTTTTATTCCTCTTATTCCTATTATACTCTCCAGTAGGAAATCTGCGGTTTAAAATTAGCCCTAACTTCTTAAACTTCCAGTGTGTTATGTGCCTCAGTAAAGAGTTTTAGCTTTTGAAGAATACTTTTCAGTTTCCCGTTGCCTTTATTCTGGCTCAATGTTTACAATGCCAACTAGAAGAATCAATGTATTTAAATATACAAAAACTATGGTAAAATTTATAACCTTTCATATTGCCATTTATGACAAAATGAATGAACCCCTGGAAGACATTAAGTGAAATAAGCCAGCCACAGAAAGGAAAATATTGCATGATCTCACTTACAGAGAAGCAGAGAGTAGAGTGCTGATTACCAGGGGCAAAGAAGAGGGGAAAATAGGGAGATACAGGTCAAAGAATACAAATTTGCATTACATGTGGGCTATATTATAGTTAATGATATTGTATTATATACTGAAGATGAAGATTTTTGCTGATGGAGTAGATTTTAGGTGCTTTATCACACACATACATGTACACACACGAAGACAGCTATGGAAGAGGATGGATATATTAAGTGGTTTGACTGTAGTAACCATTGCACTCTACATACGTATATCAAAACATCTTGTACATCCTAAATATATATCATAAAAAATTAAAAAAAATTATAAGCCTTCTATGTCCATCATATTGTTATCAGTGTGTTTTTGTTTATATGGCTTATTTCTTGAGTTTTCTGTGTTGAGTTTAATGATAAACCATTGCTAACAAAAGGAGAAAGTCGTGAGTTAAAATAAATCCCCATCATGCTAGGGTGGTGTTTGCCTCACACAGCAGGCTGAGGGAAGCTTATTCTCCTGGGAATTTCAAATTGACTCCATGAAGTAAGATCTAAAAAACATTTTAAATTCCTTTAAATGGAAAAGGTCAAGAAAGGTGAATTTCGTTACAGTGAGTCAAATTTTCACATCCTGGTTTATTTCTCAATTGCCAAACTTGACATCTTAAAAATGTGGATGAAAGACAAGTGGCAGAAGAATTCACTTCTTTATGTGGTCGAACCCTGGCAGAACTCTACTTCGCAGAATAATATTCATAATGCTGTCTCTCTTGGTGTTCTTGTGGCCTTTCATTGAATTAGCTGTTCATGTGAAGTAATCTTCTTTTCAAAAATTATTATCATCATTCTTATTAAATATCGCTTTAAGAACATTGCTGCAATTAACATGATAATGAGTTTCTAATGTCTATTTCTTATAATCTCTTTCAATTTAAGTCTATGGGGCAATATCAAAGCAAAATCTAGTATAATGCATACATATTTATAATACAGGTAGCAAAACAATGTAGTGTAGATCTAAAGCTCTCTGAAAAACGTAACTTTATCCAAGGATATTATCTAGACCATCTAAATGAATGAGGGATTTTTATATCTTTAGGGAAATTCTCTATCAATCCAGATTAAAAGTTTTTTGCATCAACAAGCAATAAAATTGTATAGTTCAATGTGTTTTAAAATATGCATATATCTGTGTAAATACTATAACAGTAAGGATGTAGAATAATTCTATTAGCCCAAAAAACTCTCTCATGCTATCCTTTTTAGTCATACTTTCTCCCCTAACTCTTGGCAACCATTGATCTATTCTTCCTCAGTATAGTTCTGTCTTTTTGACAAAGTGAAGTAAATAAAATTATGTGATATAACTTTTGGAACAGATTTCTTTGGGTTTGTCCTATGGCGGGGTCAGCAAAGCTTCTTGAATCTTTGTTAATGGGCTAAGAACCGAATTCCTTCCTGAATCTGGGTTAGGTATAAACTTCCTGGATGAAGTTATTGAAAGAGAAGAAATGTAGGGGTAGAGAATTTGGAAGCTTCTTAGAATGTCTTATCAACCTTGACACATATATAAAATACTTGAAATCTATCCGTGTTTCTCAATTCTGAGCATGCATAACAATTCTAGCCATGCTTTTAAAGAATGCATATTACAGGGTTCTGCCTCCATAGGTTTCTGCTTCCATAGTTACTACAGTGCAGCCCGTTTACCTGCATTTGTAACTGCACAAGATGCTTCCAAAGTGGGTGGTGTCGAAATCACCTTTTGAGAGCCACTGATCTGGATAAAGAAATAGACGTGCTCATCACATTTTTCCAGTGTCACTAAATAGTATTCCCAAACCTTGAAGGTTAAGAATAGATTTTCAAGGCGACCTAACTAGGTAATCAGCAAAAGTGAAAGTTTGCAGGAGAGGAGCGAGTGGGAGACACAGCCAGGGCAAGAATGGAGAAATACTGGCTTGGGAAGACATCGAAGAAACCAAACCAGTTACACACTAGGGATGAATCAGCAACATAATGTATAATTTTTTAAAAACCTTATTCAAATGTGAGTTACTAGAAAGTACATACAATACATGGATGGTAATAATTAATCCTTCCGCTATAGGGCGCTATCCAAACACTTGTTAAAATACTGATTGCGTTTCATCATCTGAATTTTATTAAAAATGTAGGGATTAGTGGAAGAGTCTAGAGAGAAGCACTAGAAATTATAAAAAGGGAACGCATTTAGCTCCATAGGAAAAGATTACAGAAATTTTGGGTTGTGATTTACTTTTGTACACAAAAATATTCAATGTTTTTCAATCCATAATTACTCACTACAAACTGTATGGGAAATAAAGAAAGAAAAAAACATAAATATTGTCCATTATTTAGGATTCACTAGTATAATAGTGAAATAATAATTATAAACATATGAAATAGTGAAATAATTATAAACATATGAAAATATAGACAAATAATTTAATATTCTTTGCAATGTGTTTATTTTGAATACTGTCTTGTGTAACTATACATTATTGTAAAACATAATTTTAAAATGACTGCATTATATTACTTGACACAAATACAGCATATTTTATGTATTTAATCTCATTTTTTACATGTGAAGGATGCTTTCAATCCCTTACCATTTAAAATAATGTTTTAAAGAACATTACCAAATAACCACTATCCCATCTTTGATTATTTCCTTGTTTTACATACCCATTAGAGCCAAGATGCTAAATCAAAGGTCAGAAATATTTTTAAGGTTCAGAACACACGTTGTCCTCCAATGCCAGGCCATTGTAATGAAAATAAGCTCCTTATTCTTTAATGTCCTGTAGACTGTGGAGACGACTCTCCTGAGGCCTCCTCTCCAATTACGCTGCTTTGAAACATTTATTGCTAGTTAAAATTATCTTTTATAATTATTAGCTAACTTTAAAAATGATTATAATATTAAATAGATGATTCAAGAGTAACTCATACAAAAAAACAGATAACAAAAAATAGAGATTTTCTACCTTTGATTTCTACCCATCTTCAAGTACTTTAGACATTTTTTCAAACTTAATAATTTCTCCATAATAGTTTTATTTTGCATTTTTTCTGAATTTTACACATAATTTATTGACTTTCTATTATGATATGCAATGAGGATTTATTTCTTTCACTCAAAACACACGCAGTTCCCCTGTCCCAACCTTGTTCCAATATGGTTATACCATGACAGTATTTATGCTAGTATGGCTATTTAAACAATATCTGCCTTAAATCCATGGTGCATTGGAATTGCATTACTTTTCTAGGAATTAATGTCTAAATTTTCCATGAAGCAGCCCTCTCAAAACTCATTGATAGAATTGTAAAATTCCTTACTATAGGATTACACATATCAGAAAATCCATCAGTTCCATTTTCTCTCTAGAAGTATTCCTCTTGGAGCTCTCTGTCTTTCTGCTCCCTAATAAGGACTGTTGCCCTCTAAGCCAGCTGCATAGTTCAAAAGACCCCACCTCCCTGTTTTTAACAGCATTTATTGCCTGGATTTGTATTTGGATTTGTTGATTTCTAGTAAGCACATCCTGGGGTAAACTTTCTGAGATTCTGCATATATAAAAACATTTTATTGTACCTGGACAATTAGGTTATAGACTGACTGCTTTTCTAGGTTAGAAATCATTTTCTTTCATTTTATTTTATTGAAAACCTTCCTTCATTTTCTCTTGGCTTTCATTTTTGCTTTTTAGATACCTAATACCATTCTATGTTCCAGTCCTTCATGTCTGTACCTCCTATCCCACCTCTCGGTGGAAACTTTAGGATGCTCTTCATATAGGTACTGGCTTGGAAATAATTTTTGAGATAAATTTTACCACTAGGTCTATCATCAGGGACAGATTCCTGTGATTTTTTTTCTAGAATATCACATTTATGAATGTATTCGTGTTCTCTTTTAAGTACTGACTATTCTGGCACTCAATCTACTTTTTTGAAAAAATTCTGTTTCTCTTAGAAGATTCTTGGTACCCTGCCTGACCCATATCACAGCTCAACTGAAAGAGAAAAACAAAGATAGTACAATTTCCAACAAGGTGAGAAGAGAAGGTAATGAAATGGTAGTGACCTTTCCTCTAAATTGAGTGGTTGATGGAGCCAAACAAAGTTTTGTAAGTCAGTAAAATGCTGAGGCCAACACTCGGGGCAACATGACATGTAGGTTAAACACGACTTCATGGGAAATGAGCAGCAATGAATAGCTTTCACCAACTGTTGACAAGAGGCAGGAATGGGCAAGAGAGCAAGGAAGAAACAAATGATAGTGTTGAGAAAGATCATATTGTGACACTTGCCAAAATGTTGTTTCTTGTGATCCTACAAATCCTGTATTTAATGGCTCATCTAATCCTAACAAGCCATCATGCAGTTCTACCCTTCATTTTGAACAGCCACTACACTAATGCCCCTGGGTTTCTACTATCATATGATTTTTATTAGTGACTATAATGCTAAAAAATTACCATTGGCTGTAATTTTTCCTTGAACATAAAATGCCTTTCCTTTTTATTGAATTTATTTACATATTGATAATTATTTCTATTTACTTTCTAAACTTTTATTTATGATAGCACAAGAGTTTACCCTGTGTTTTCACAGAAATTCTAGAATATTTCATTGGCTGTACCAGCACTTTAAGGGTTTTCTATGAATATACCAGCACTTTGTGGTTCTCAACATTAATATTAAATTAATAAAATTAAAGCAAATAGAAAAGTAGAACTCTGGAGCTATGGTAGGAGTTTTGTAGGTTTCCAATTCCAGACCGGAAGCCTATTGAAGAAATAGGTTTGTTTTGTTGCAAATTAAAGTGTATAATAAGCTTCATTTTTAGATGTGCCTCTTGAGCAGGGCCTTTGTGTCTATAATTGAGCTTTTCTTCCATTCGGGGAGTAGCAATTATTAAAGTTAATATGATCCCTACTGAACATAGGTATTCATTAAAACACCTGCATGCCTTGAAAAAGCAAGTGAAGCTTTTTGTTTTTTGAATGCTTTTTAAAGGGAAACATATCCCATGCTTTCACGCCAATAGTGCTGGCTTTAAGGGTGTCAGAGGACACCCTTAGTCTGAGATGATGTATTCCAACAATTGCTATCGTGGCTGGTACCACCGACGATGTTCTGGACTTTGTGACTCTGAATATGGTGTCTTTGGAGACCCAGGTCACAGCTGTGGCTCTGGCCATGGATGTTAGTATGAATGCAGATATTTTCAATAACTAGGATATATTGGTCATCTGGACTTTATCTCTTTTTAACTGAGAACTTCTACACCTCGATCACAATGACCTATTATCTCTCCCGCTTGCAAGCTCACATCTAGGCTCCAGTTCCTGTATTATTTTTTGATAACTGATGTCTTTGTTTGTTGTACTTGGGAATCCAAAGGCAAGAGTAGAACTGACTTCATCCCAAAATGGATTGACTGAAATGAATTTTATTGGAGTTCCTCAAATACTCTCATTTTAAGGATCCATTTCTACTCCTAATATAATGCTATCCTTTGGTGACATACCTTATATTTAATTTTAGTTCCATTTGGGGGTCATTTTTCTATGCTTATTTTTTGAATAAGCACTGTTTTCCTGACATAGCAGTCACTGATTCTCCTTTCTGATTTTCTGGGGGTCTATTTTGTTGTAGTGTTGTTATTGTTATGTATTTTTTCATTCTGCATTCAGTTTGGGACCTGAGTTGATACTGAGTGCTAGATCACAGAATAGTTTATTTGCAGGGTTTGTTTAGTTCTCTCCTGAGTCTGCTCACTGTTCAACTTGCTCATGGTTTTGAATGTTCAGAGATTCATACATTGGCAAATATTTTTTTTTCTATTTTGAAAAGGTGCTCAGATGTATATAAACATTTTGTCTTCTCTTTTATGATTGTGACTTTCCAGCATCCTCTCTATTTGATCATTGTTGAAACATCAAAGTATTTTGGTCTGCATTGCCTCCAAAATGTCCAAAGAGGAGCATCCCTGTGTCCTGAGATAATGTAACACCTCTCCTTTGGATCTCAGAGCTTAAATCTTGCTAAGAGATTCTCTAGAAAACTGAATGCATTCATTGTATATACTAGAATATTCCTTATATTCAGTGAATATCAATGGTAAAAGATCAAAGTCCTTATTTATTAGCCTTCTCATTTTTCAACTTGTGTTGAGTAGCTAGAGGAATGTATGAATAATGTATGCTTATTCCTCCTAAAATGTAGCACCAAATGGGCTATGGAAAGAAGCCAGACAATTGATCATTGCAGATTATATTTTCTGACTTGGTTCTGAGTGTTTACAGATGACATAACTGATTAATGCAAAAACTGTGTGCATTCAGAGAATAGGACTATATCTATTATATAAAGACTTTTCAGTAAGTCATTTTAAATTGGGGGGGTGGGAAAATAATATTTCTAAAATTTATGGTATTCACGTGATATTAATTAATCTTCATAAGACAAACACAATATGTGCAATAATCTTTATTATATTTAGTTTCTCAAGATGTTGATTTGGATTATGTTTAATTAATCAACAAATCAAATGTATTAGGCTTCTACTAAGTGCCAGTTACTTGTTGATGCTGTGGGACAAATATAGATACATGATTTTGCATTGTTGTCCAGAAAGTGATGATCTAGTTGAGATGAGGGACAAAGACACATTAAAGATTTGATAAGAAATAAAAGATTGTGCATTACTAAGTACTATTTGTATTATAATTTGGACAATAAGTACATTGAGAGTTACACCTATTGCATGTGTGTGGCTTATTTCAGGCCATATTGACATTCAGTTTTCTTAAAAAAATTTTTAGTATGTCTCCTTTTCAAATTGTGCCCTTGACTTCTTCTCCCTTCAGGGTCATAATCTTGAAACAGCCTTCCACACTGTCACTGTCCTCACTTTCCACTCCCTCTTTCAATTTATAACAACTGGATCAACCTTCAACACTTTCCTGACAACTCATTTCTGTAAGATCATCAATGAATTTCCAATTTATCAAATTCATTAGATAGTTTTTAGATCTCATCCTACTTTTTTTCCATAAGACATATGATAACAGATTTTGAAAGTTCCTCTTCCCCAGGGTTTCATAATCTTGGTGGTCTTCATTCCTTTTTCTCGATTATTCCCTGCCTTGATAAACCTGGGCTAAGTACATCTGACGTTAGCAACAACCTCAAAACTTCAGTGGCTTTTTCCAACAAAAATTGATTCGTGTTACATGTCCAGTGTGGGTTTTCAGAGGCTTGTTGCTCATAAGTAACTTAAGGATACAGGTTGATGGATATCCACCATCTTCTGACTGCGTCATTGGCAAAGAGATCTACCTTCTTTGTCTTCAGTGGCAGAGGAAAGACAAGAGACTAGAGAATCACTAACATTGTTTGGAAGACACATGAGTCTCTTTCCCTCAAACTTTATTGGCCAAAACTTGTCAAATGGCCCTATTCAAATATAAGACATTCGTGTGGCTTGAATGAGAGAATATGACATTGTTGGACACTAATAATATCTACTGTATACCATGAAAAAATTTTAAAAAAATTATATGCCTTCTCCTATTTCTTTAAGGTGGTACCTAAAATATTGGAGCCACATTCATATAGACACAAAGAGTATAATTTATGGCATATTTTAAATATTGTTACTTTAAAATAAAATTGTTACAATACTTTTTCAATCTACTAAGAGAATTAAAGCAAAATAGCCATTTGCTATACACTATTATCCATTGAAAAATTCATAGCCAAGATGTCCATATTAAAGAACTTTGTATTATTTTGTTTCTCCTTGAACTTATCTTTCCATTGCCCTTTTCCTGTAGAATATTTTACCAATGAAACATATTTTAGTGACAAGTATTTTATTAACCATTTTATGAATTCTAGAGGGACACAATTTTGTCCATAGCAATTGTCATTATAATTGTTGCTACATTCACTGATTTTTGGATTCATATATTTTCACATTTTAAAATTTTTGAAATTGTACAATTTGATAATTGGTATGGGCCATTGTATTATATTTTCTTTTCTTTTTTGTAGAAGTTTTATCACGTATGTTTAGGATATACCTATATATAGGTGATTTATATATATATGTATACATATAGTAAAATGGTTACTGTAGTGAAACAAATTCACATATCTATCATCTCACATAGTTACCCTTTTTGTTGTGACAAGAACAACTAAAGTCTACTCATTTAGCAGAAATCACAAATACAGTACAATTTTATCAACTAGAGTCCTTGTCAGTGGTTACCATAGGGGAGGGAGAGAGAAAATGGGGAAATGTGGCCAGAGGATATGAAGATATGTAGGTCGAACAAGTCTAGAGCCCTAACATATGCCATTTCATTTTCTTAATGGTGAATAAAATAATGGGGTGAAGTTTAGATTTGATGAAATAAAATATTACTGCATATGGATCAGGGTATCATAAATATTACAAATTCAATAAGTAGTTACTAAAAACAAAAATATAGAAATGTATCTCTATAAATAATTAGAAATATATGCCAATGATAAGATAAAAAGAAAAAGATAACTTTTTCTTTAAAATTATTATTTCCTGGATTCTTGAATAAGTTTATTCTTTGCTACAAGGAAATAAATTTCAGTATCAATTCTAGTTCTACTTTTACTTCTTTAGATAAAGAAACACCAATAGCCTTCTTCACATAGTTAAGTAGAAAAAATGGAGGAAATTTCGTTACAGCAATTCCACTTGATTATTGACCTCCCTGAGGTATAAGCCCAAAATAATTACCTAACAATGAAATTATTCTAAATGATATATGAATGGACAACTCAATTAAATTATTATTCAATTTTACTGGAAGTAAGGAATTTAAAAAGTAATCCACTACTTATTCAGTCCTTTTCTTTCTCAATTTCTGAGAATTATGCCTGCAATGGACTTAATGTCATGTTCTCATAGAATTTATTTATTTTTTAATTTAAAAAAATTTTTTGTTTATGTATTTTTTGCCCTATGCCTTCACGACAATGTCTCACAGAATTTATATGTTGAAATGTTAACTCCCATTGTGATGGTATCAGGGGGTGTGGCCTTTAGGAAATGGACTAGGTCATGAGGGTGGAGCCCTTATGAATGGGATTAGTGCCTTTATAAAAGGGATTGCAGAGAACTCTTTCCCTCTTTCCACTAAGTGAGGAGACAGTGAGAAGACTGCAGTCCACACTCTAGAAGATGGCCCTCACCAGAATCTGACCATGTCAGCATCTTGATATCAGATTTCCAGTCTCTAGAACTTTGAGAAATACATTCCTATTGGTTGTAAGCCACCTAGTCTATAGTACTTTGTTATAGTAGCCCAAACTGACTAAGACAATGCCACAAGAACTTTTCTAAGACTCACGAAATGACTGTTAAGTATTCCTATTAACCTTTAACTCATACCCTGTTCAAGGAAACAGAATTAGACAAAATAGGCAATTCCCCCACTCCCCCTAAAATGGTAACTATATATTTTAAGAGTATTTTTTGTCAAAAGTTTTGAACAAAAACATATTTGAACATTTCAGTTCTGTAGGGCATCTCATAATGCCCCCTAAAAGTATTAGGTCATTAAATATGAAATGTCTGATTTTGAATTAAAGTTTACTTTAGTATATCTCAAACAAGAAACAGTACAATTAATCAAAGTATGTGCCTAAACTGTTGACACAGTTTTGCCATCTTAATAGCAGCTTGTTTATGCCAGCAGCAAAGAAGCCTGGAGAGTGAGTGGAGATGAAATCTTGAAAGGCGTTTTCCACAGTTTGTTGAGAATTGAATATTTTTCCTTGTAAGAAGTGGTCCAAAGCCTGCAAGAAGTAGTAGTCAGTTGATGCAAGGTCTGGTGAACATAGTAGATGACAGACAGTTTCCAAGTGCAGCTTCTGTAGTTTGAGCAGAATTGTCTTTTCTGACATATGGTCTTGCAAGAGGATTGGCCTGTCTCTATTGACCAGTCTTGGCTGCTTAATCACAAGCATCCTCATCATTTTGTCCAGCTGGTTGCAGTAGACATCTGCTGTGATTGATTGACCAGGCTTCATGAAGTTGTAGTGGATAATACCAGCACTAGACCATCAAACAGAACCTTTTGTTTTTGTTCATTTTTGGTAAATATTCAGTTTTGGACTGTGTTTCAGTGCTGCATCTTTATCCAACCTTTGTGCTGAACAGTTGTGCTTGTAAAAAAGATCCATTTTTCATCACATGTAGCAATACAGTGTAGAAATGGTTCACCTTCTTGTCGTGACAGCAAAGAAAGGCAAACTTAGAAATGATTTCTCGTCTGATGCTTGTTTAATTCATGTGGTACCCATCTATACAGCTTCTTTACCTTGCCCATTTGTTTCAAATGGTCCAATTGTTTGGAATAGTAATGTCAAATCTTGCTGCTAATTCATGTGTAGGCTGAGATGGATTTGCTTCCACTATAGCTTTCAGCTCATCATTATCCACCTTGGTCTCAGGTTACCTACGTGGCTCATTTTCAAGATTAAAATCACCAGAATTGAATTTTTCAAACCATCGATACACTGTGTGTTTATTAGCCACATTCTGCCCAAACACTTTAGTTGATATTTTGAGCTGTCTGTGCTGCACTGGTTCCATGATGGAACTCATATTAACACATAGCATATTTGTTTTACTTATCCACAGTTTCACAGAAGTTGGTCTAAAACAAATTTGAAAGGTAATCATAATCACAAAACATGCATTTGAAAGACTGAGGAGTTACCTTCACAATAAAAAAAAATTACAAGAAGTGTCAAAGTGACATGTCAGAGATATCAACTGTCAAAGTCAATACTGAAGGAAATCGGACATTTCATACTTAATGACCTTTACCATGCCACACAGGCAGAAACTATTATGAGAATTACCATAGGTTGGTAAATTTATTTAATGGTGCATCATTGTTAAATTTATATTTGTGAAATTTACAGAAATAAAAGGGCTTTTTTGTATTTTAGAGGGTGGAATTTATCCTAGCTGAAAGATGCAGTATGTTCTAGATCTGTGGTCCCCAACCCCTGGTGCGCAGCCTGGTACTGGTCCATGGCTTGTTAGGAACAGGGCCTCATATCACTGCTTGATCTCTGCCGCCCTCACTGCCGCCCTCACTCCCGCCCATGGAAAAGCTGTTGTCCATGAAACTTAGGAACTGGGGAGCTGCACAGGAGGAGGTGAGTGATGCATGAGCCAGGGAAGCTTCATCTGTATTTATTTATAGCCTCTCTGCTCCTCATTGCTGAAATCACTCCCTGAGCTCTGCTACACCTCCAACCCCCTGTACATGGAAAAATTGTCTTCCATGAAACCAGTCCCTGTTGCCAAAAAGGTTGAGGACTGTTGTCCTAGGTTATACCTTAGAAACATGTTGTCCTGCACTCTTACATAAGCAGATGCTCTGGGAAGGGGATGGATATATACAAACATGAGTGAGATGTGCAACGTTTGGGGGATGGTCACGCTTGAAGCTCTGACTTGATGGAGGGGCATGGGCAATATAGATAACCTTAACATTTATACCCCCATAATATGCTTAAATAAAAAAAAATTAAAAAATAAGAAATATTTAAAATAAAAAATAAAACCAGAAAAAAAATAAAGATAAAAATTAACAGAAAAAAGGGAAAGTATTGAGTAGGTATACACACAATAAATTTAACACTTACTTTTGCTTCAGCTTCTGGAAGTCTGAATGGCCTCATGTCAACTCCAACCTTACTCTTGATATCTCTGAACTTTTCGTTGTTCCTGACTGTGATGGCTCCAGCAGTGTGACAATGTCAGTTAATACCGACAAGGAATGTTGTTGAGATTTATAGTCATTATCCGAACTTTCACTTTCAAATATACACAAACCGTCCAGAGGTAAGTCGGATTGTTCATGCTTTTAAATATTGAAATACTTATCTGCTAATTGAAGTATTCATGATCATAAGAAAAATATGCCACAGTAATTAGCGGCTATGAAAGCACTTGATTCTTGGATCAAAATGAGTAAGAAACTGATAAGCATTTAAATAAAGAGAGAACTACATTGATAATTAATCCAAATATTATGAGAGTTGATGTTATCTAGATTAATGTTTCTCAAACTTTTATGTGGATTCAAATCACATTCAAATCAGGTTTTTGTTAAAAATCAGATTCACTGGGTTTGGGTTGGGGCCTGACATTCCTCTTTTCTGACAAGGTCTTAGGAGATTTCCCAAGGTATGATGACCCTAAAGTACAGATTTTCTTCTAGAAAATATCTGAATTTTAACTTTACTTAAAAATATATATATATTTTTACTGAATTGCATTCTTCTGTTTGCCAAAGGACTGACAATGCAATTAAATATGCCATTCCTGCATTGTATGCATCAGACATTTAAACATGCTGAAAGAATAAAACATCTTTCTTTTAGGTTGATAAAAATGTTGTCTTAATGATAAAATTCACCATGATTCTACTTTGCTTTTTTGCTGAGAGATCTCTGGAACTCACATAATGAACAACTTTGTAAATCTGGTGGAAAAATATATTTGTAGAGGGAAACTCAGTAAAGAAAACTGATTGCAATTGCAAATGACAATGGAACAAACATGATGAAGGCCATGAGTGATTTAGTAATTACATGCATTATGATTTTTGTTCTCACCCTTCAGTTTTATGTTCAGGGCATAATTACAGCACATAGTAGACTAACAGAATTATTGTCCATAATCAGAGAAATAGTGAGCTAATGAAATCATTATTCTTTAGCCAAGGACAAACTAAATGATATAAAGTGAATTTTTGGAACTTTTTTTGTGATATGCTTATGTAAGATGCTCCAAACAAGATAAAATAGCACTTAACACATGTTAAATGGTGCTTGAAAAAAACACTAATATTGCACTTGACAAATATTACCAATAGAGCAGGATATCTGGTTGCTTGCAGATATTTAATCCACTTGCTGAATTTGCTACCAAAGTAACCAAACTCATGAATGTATTTCTTCCATCATATCTGCTTCACGTCATTCTACTCTAGAGAAGATGCTGAGCTTGGTGTACATGCAGTAAAATCAAGATAAAATAATTTATCCTGAATGTCAATAATGCTGCTCCATAACTATGCAATGTTGAAAGACAAATTATTGCAAGTAATTGAGTGAAGCAACAAATACATACAAATGTGTTAATCCTATCTTTTATTTTCTGTATTCTGATGCTTTGAAAATCTGGGCCTTGTTGACCTTGAAGGGACTGCCCTGCCAGGATTAGCCAGTTTCTGGGGATAGCAAACAAAATTGCTGGTGAGTGTGTGTTTTTCAAATTCAAACCACCCAATTCCTATTCCACAGCCCCAACTACCTCCCTCGCTGGGCTTTCACACTCTGGATCACTATCCCTTTGCTCAAATAACTCCAGGCACAGGCACCAGACAGCCAGGTACAGCTTCTATGCTCCAAAGCTCCAAATTATTCAATCTAGCCAATCCTAAACTTGCTGCACGAGCCTCCCACAGAAACCACAATAAAGGCTGTTTTCCGTATTTTTCCCTCTCTGTTTGCTTCCTGATATACATTAGTGCTTCTCTGTGTGGTCCCTGTTCCCCTGTGATGTAACATGCAAAAATCTTAGGGATTAATTTAATATGAAAGTGAGGATAGAAATCTTAAATCTGTCTCTGAAAATATTCAGAAAATATCATTTTAACTTTCAATTTGTGAGGTTACTTCAATAAAAATGAATCAATGACAGTGACCACATCTTCAAGTCAGGAGTTGGAGAGGAAATGCCTTTTCTTTAGATTCCTTTAGGAAGAAAAGCTTAATAACTTGGTATCAGTGCATAATCTTCAGTACATCACTTTGTTAGAGCTAGTGGGAACCGTAACTGGCTTCTCATTAACATGGATTGGCAGTGAACATTCACTTAGTTTTGTAGATGTTCACTTTAGTGACTTCATAAGCAGTATTGCTTATATTTTTTCAGTAGATTTTACTATATTTCATTAGGTTAATTTAAAACTAATACAAATATGTGAAGTATGGATAAAGGAGAAAAAAAAGGATGAGCCAATGTTATTAAGAAGGAGATTTGTATCCAAATAAAATATGAGTTGGCAGGACATCAGCAAGATGGTAGAATAAGAGATTCTAATCCTAAAATTCCCAAATCTCCACAGAAACATCAGTTTTGGCAACCATCCATAAATAGGAATATATTGAAGGAAATCTTGAAGGAGGATAAAGTGTGACTCCTAATTATTAGAGAAAAACATTAGAGGTGGAGTGAACAGGAAGTGCAATGGCAGGACTCTGCTTAGTGCAGTGGTCCCCAAGCTTTTTGGCACCAGGGACAGGAGGAAATCTGGGCCAGAGTTACAAACTTGGTAGCTGTCAGCAATACAGGTGAGTATTTAACACATTGACTGCCACACTAGAACAAATTTTTTTCTTTGGGGCCATGGTGTTTTATTATGAAAATAGAATAAACACTTTGAGAACAAAATGATCTTTTCTAATTTAATGAAAAATTTGTTATTTTTTATTGTTTTCTTTGTGTGAGTTATATGCAACTTGAAAAATAGTTCATGCAGCTCCTGAGGTGAGAAGACGTGTGAGTTACATATGCTTCATGAGGCCCTGGCCTCAAAACTAGTGTGAGTTAAATACAACTCACACAGCAGTTAATGTGCTAAAGCTGTGAGACTGGATGAAATCACTAAAGAGTGAATGCCAATAGAAGAGGGAAAGGTCCATAAACAGAATTCTGGGCACTCCATGTCAAAATACCTGCGGCACCCTAACTGTATTATGACTTCCCCTATTTTCTACCATCATATACTTTTCCTTTCTCCCCGAGATATTTTTCTTGATTCTTCATCTTATGAAGTCTCACTCATCCTCTTGGAACTTTCCAGAACCTTCTAGCTTGTCATAGTACCCATGTCTGTGCTTTCCTTGTTATATGTTTATCCCACGTATGATTCTTGAGAACAGGGACCATTGGGCATTCCCAGGACTTAACACGGGAAAGACACTCAATTAGTATTTATGGCACAAATGAATGCGTACATTAGCTCATGTAATGCATCTGCTTATCATACAGTCATAAAGAAGAACCAGCACATAGGTTTTGAATATATAATTCAGCATGCAGTTTCTATGCTATTAACTATTTGAAAGAAAATGGTCTTGTGTGACTGTAGAAAGAGTTCTATATATAGAACAAGGAAATTTTAGCAGCAATTTGCCCCTCTATTTACTATTTCATCAACCATCTGCAAGTAGTTTAATGTTTTTAAGCCTTGGTTTTCTTTTCCATAAAATAGAATTCATATTTTTTATTGCTATACTAGATTATACACACGAAAACACTATATAAACTGTAAAACACTATAAAATGTAAGATACTGTCATTATTTGCCTTCTGCAAAGACATACATTATGAACCTGCCTTCGCCCCAGGTGTTGAGGATTAAGATAAGGTGTGTTTGGGGCGAAGGGTGTGCTGTGTTCCAACATGCCACTTATAGGTGGTGCAGCATATGGCCATTTAGTTTCTATTATGGCAAATCTCCTTTCATTTCAAAAACTGTAATGCTCTACCTGGCTGCTATTACATTTTATATGTTGTCAGTAACAGCCTCCAGAGCAAAGTAACACAATGATGTCAGATGTAAATTAAAAGAAGGTAGGACTGGCTCTGAATTAAAGAGATTGTGATGTTCGTGAGTTGGATGCTTGGGTTGGAACGTGTTTTCCTCCCTTGTGGCTTACCCGTACGTATTAAGAGTTTTTAAGCTGGTGTTGGCCATGGATTCCCTGTTGGAAATCAGAACACAAGCACTTCCTAGAGCTGGGATGTAATCAGGGGACTGGCTTCTCTTTCATACTTCAAATAGGTTAAGAATTATCCTTAAATTTTTCTCTTTATGTCTGGTCTGCCTACACCTAGTGAACATCTGCCTTTAGCAATGACAGCTCCCATGATGACTCCTGCTCTTTTTAAGGCTTGTTTCTCTCTCAAGTTCAGTTCAACTAGGATTCTTTGCTTCTACTGCTTTGTTAGTCCCATGGAGAAGTATGATTTTCTTTTGTCCAAGTTTTTATGATTGTTATGGGAGGGAAGATCTTTCTTAATCTTCTGTATGCTACCTAGAAGTAGAAACTCTCTTTATATACTTCTTTTTTCACATTCTACCTGCAAATCAATTTAGGAATTTTTCAAACTTTCTGATTTAATGATTGTGACTATTTTTATTTTGCTGTATTTCCTGGCATAATTGAATTCTCTGTTGGAGAGAATTGAGAATTTTGGAGAGTCTGGGATATAAGCAGCATCTGGTCCAATCAGTGATGCTTGTCTGTGGCTCTCTCAGTAACGAGAGGACATTGGGCATGAATCTTTATTTGGGGGACTTGAGTGTAATATATTTCATGACTATGGCTTGGCTTCTAGTCCGGGTTAACCAGCTTTAATTTCTAAAAGGAAAAAATATAGATTAGACATTTCAAATCCACCATTGCTTTTAGAAATAATTACTTAAATACATGTTCTACTGATGGCTTATTTCTGTTAAAGTAAGAAAAAATTCTGTGAATGTTAACAGAACTAAATAAACCTTTCCAAAATATACAACATGATTTATTAAAAAATATTCTTTTATTATAATTCCCATATTTCAGATTCTATTAATAGAAGCATTAGGTGGCATATCAAGCCATTCTGTGAGAAATTCTAGAAAGTGAATTTATTTTATTTCTCACTTTCCACATTTCCTATAAAAGCCTAGGGAAAAGTATCTTTCAGTATTCTACTTTATTCCTTCAAAAATAAAATAATGTATAAAGCACTTACTTAAAGATTACCTTATTCATATGGACAATAACTTATTTATATCTGTTTTGTCCCCAGAATTTTCTAAATACACTCTATTTGTATTCTATGATTGTTAAACTAAAGCTAATATTTAAATCCAACTGTTAACATTTCAATGGAATATTAACATATTTTTCCTCAGGTAATACGTAGCAAAGCTAATAACTATTTCCTTCTAAAAGTTTCATAATCCCAAAGGTTCCTATTAATGTTCTCTGTCCTTAATGCTATTTGTAATCAAATAATACTGTTTTTGTTGTTTTTGTTTCCTCATATTTGTTTTACTTCTGAAGTAAAACATAGATCATAAGGGCATGTTGCTTATAATGTAATAATAATTTTCATTTCCAGACAATGTTCTCAGTGATTTATATATAGTAACTCATTTAATCCTTAACATTTACCTAGTATTAGTATCCTCAATAGCAAATGAGGGAATTCAGGAACACGGAGGTAAAATTTGTACAAATTTCACAAATAGTAAATGACAAAGCTAAGATTCGAACCCAGGCAGGCCAGCCCTGGGTCACTGATAATATGATAGGACACTGATATAATTTATTATCCAAACTGGAATATGCTTGGGAATAAAATGTTGCAAAATGCTTCTACCTATGACTACACTGTGATTATACTTTCTGTAAGTAAAATAACACTTTGTTTATTTAGACAGATTAGGGGATAAAAGTGTTTTCTGTTACCTGGATGAATTAGATAGTGGCAAAGTCAAGACTTTTAGTGAACATGTTACCCAGAGTGTACATTGTACTCAATAGGTAATTTTTTATCACCTACCCACCTCTCACCCTTCACCCTCCTTAGTTTCCAGTGCCCATTATACTCCTTTGTATGACCATGTATATCCATCATTTAGCTCCCACTTATAGATGAGAACATGAGGCATTTGTTTTCCATTCATGAGGGGCTTCACTTAGTATAAGCGTCTCCAGATCCATCCAGGTTACTGCAAAATACATTATTTCATTCCTTTTTATGGCTGAGTAGTATTCCATGATACATATGCACATATGCATACATCCCCCCCCCACATTTTCTTTATCCACTCTCAGTTTATGAACACTTAGGTTGATTCCATATTTTTGCAAATGTGAATTGTACTGTGATAAAAATTTGGGTATAGAGGTATTTTTGATATAATGACTTCTTTTCCTTTGTTTAGATACCCAGTAGTGGGATTTCTAGATTGAATGGTAAGTCTAACTTTTAGGTCTTTGAGGAATCTCCATAATGTTTTTCATAGAGGTTGTACTAATTTGCAGTCCCAGCAGCACTGTAAAAATGTTCCTTTCTCTCTGCATCCACACCAGCATCTATTTGTTTTGGACTTTTAAATAAAAGGCATTCTAACAGGGGTAAGGTGATATCTCATTGTGGTTTTAATCTGAATTTTCCTCATGAATGGTGATGTTGAGCATTTTTTCATGTTTGCTGGCCATTTGTCTATCTTCTTTTGAAAAAAAAAAGCCTGTTTTTTTCTTTTTCCCACTTTTTAATGGGGTTATTTGTTTTTCTTACTGATTTGTTTGAATTCTTTGTAGATTCTGGATATTAGTCCTTTGTCAGATTTATAGTTTGTGAGTATTTTCTGCCATTCTGAAGGTTGCCTATTTACTCTGTTGATTATTTCCTTTGCCGTGCAGAAACTTTTTAGTCTAATTAAGTCTCATTTATTTAATTTTGGTGGTGCTGTGTTTACTTTCAGGGTCTTAGTTACAAATTCTTTGCCAAGGCCAATGTCCAGCTGAGTTTTTCCTAGGTTTTCTTCTAGAACATTTTATGGTTTCAGGTCTTACATTTAAATCTTTAATCCATCTTGAGATAATTTTTGTATATGGTGAGAGATAGGGATCCAATTTCTTTCCTCTGCATGTGACTATCCAATTTTCCCAGTACCATTTATTGAATAGGGCATCCTTCTCTCAGTTTATGTTTTTGTATGCTCTGTTGAAGATCAGTTGGTTGTTGGTATATGGTTTTAATTTTGGATTCTCTATTATTTTGCATTGATCTGTGTGTCTACTTTTACACCAGTAACATACTATTTTGGTTGCTATAGTCTTATAGTATACTTTGAAGTTGGGTAATATGATGCCTCCAGATTTATTCTTTTTGTTTAGCATGACTTTGGCAATCTGGGCTCTTTTTGATTCCATATAGAATTTAGGATTGTTTTTACTAATTCTGTGAAAAACAACATTGGTATTTTGATGGGAATTGCATTGAATCTATAAATTACTCTGAGAATCTCAACAAAATATGAGCTAACTGAATCCAATAGCATGTCAAAAAGATAATTCACCACAATAAAGTAGGTTTCATCCCAGAGGTGCAAAGATGGTTCAACAAACACAAGTCAATAAATTGACCACATAAACACAATTAAAAGCCAAAACTATATGATTATTTCAATAGATGCAGAAAAGGCATTAAATAAAATCCAGCATCCCCTCATGATAAAAACACTGAACCAAGTAGGCATAAAAGGAACATATCTCTAAATAATAAAAGCCATATACGACAAACTCACAGCCAACATCATACTCAACAGGGTAAAGTTGATAGCATTCCACCTAAGAAATGGAATAAGACAAGGATGTACTGGAAATCCTAGCTAAAGCAATCAGTTAAGAGAAAGAAATAAAAGCCATTCAAATCAGAAAATAGGAGGTCAAACAATTCCTGTTTGCCAATGATATGACCTTATATCTAGAAACCCCTAAAGACTCCACCCTAAAAGATCAAATCTCAGCATACAAAATTAATGTACATAAGTCAGTAGCATTTCTATACACTAAAAACAGTCAAGCTGAGAATCAAATCAAGAACTCAATCCCATTTACAATAGCTACTAACTAACTAAATAAATAAATATCTAGAAATACACTTAACTGAGGAGGTGAATGATCTCTACAAGGAGAACTACAAACACCGATAAAAGAAATCATAGAAGACACAAACAAATTAAAAAACATCCCATGCTCATGGATTGGAAGAATAAATATTGTCAAAATAGCACTTTTAAGATGCATGATGTTTATGATCTATGTTATTTTTTCACTGAGGAATGATACTTGACCATGGAAAAAGAGCAACAGAATGAAGTATAGGTATTTGGAAAATACATTGAAAAATGTGAAACTTTTTTTATTAGTTTTGAATTTTGAATGAATTCTGAGAGAAATATATAAAAAAATCACATGAGTGATAGATACATTACCAAAATATTATTAACTGCCAGCAAGTTAGGCAGGTGAGATATTACAAAGAGAAAAACTAATCTACTTTTACAGCTTAAGTTTTGGTACATGTGCTGATAACTTTCCTTATCAATTAACTCTACAGATTTGATGGCAGGCGTGTCCTACTTACCAATTGCATGTTGTTTTGAACACAGGAAGACATAAACATAATTCTGCCTCTGTGGCTTTGTGTCTCAATGGGGATATAGCTTCCTAGCCAATGTGATGTGTTAAATTGCAATAAGAAAGAAGCTGAGGTTATGGTCTTAGGTTAAATAACAGGATGATAAAAGAGGCAGAAGGGTTTAGTAGCTCTCATGTAAACATGTGCTCACCTGAGATCTTCACCTTAATGGTAGGTGTCACAAACTGGTTATGTATGATAAAATCTGAGGAGTATGTTCATTAAAAAAAAGCAAGCTTCTTATTTGAGACTGAAGATTTATTTGGGGACAACCCAACGTAGAAGATCACGTGAAAATTTCCTTAACTGCTGTGACAAAAATCTTTCTTCAGAGGAAACCACAAAATAATGAGAGGCCGGTACACAAACTGATGTAGGAGGTGAGGAGGTAGGCACTGCATGACATGCCGCACCCAATCCTGACAGTTAAAGTACAGGCCTTGGAGCTCCTCCTTTATAATGCAACTGAAACCTCACCTGCTGACACCAGTATGACAGGGACTCTTATGGGAACTGCAGATGTGGCCTTAACAATGGCTGTGATATGGGTAGTGGGAGCCACCCAAGATGGGGCTGTAGTTAAGGTTGTGATGATGGCAGTAGCTGCAGGTCAAGCTATAGCTGTGGATGCAGCTCTGGCTATGGTTAATCTCTCTCTCTTTTTAAAATAATTTTTCCTTTTATTTCCTCATATTATGGGGGTACAAATATTGTTAGGGTTCCATATATTGCCCCTGCCAACCCTCCCCCACCCCACCATGCCAGAGCTTCAAGCATGTCCAACCCCCAGGTGGTGGTGTGCACTGCACCCATTATGTAAGTACACACCCTTCCCCTCCACCCCCCCTCCCACCTGCCCACCACCTGGTAACAGTTTTTTTTAAAGACATTTTGGTTACATTGTATATTTTTGCCTCTCCCTAAAAAGGGTTAGAGGTAATCCCTTCCTCCCTCCCCAATCCTCGCTACATCCCTAAGATGTTGGTCTCCTCCCACCCCGAATCCCTGGTGAACACGACCACTATTTGAGCATCATAGTTTTAATCAGTCAGTACCAATTTGATGGAGAGTAGATGTGTAGCCCGTTTTCCAGATCTTGTGTCGCCTCGCTTTGTATAATGGGTTTAAACTTAATCCAGGATAGCATAAACGGTGCTAGCTCACTGTTGTTTCTTAGAATTGAGTAATATTCCATTGTGAGCATATACCAAATTTTAGCTATCCACTCATGAATTGATGGGCACTTGGGTTGTTTCCATGGCATTGCAATAGTGAACTGTGCTGCCATAAACTTTCGGGTGCAGATGTCTTTATGTCTTATGTTCTTTTGGGTAGATGCCCAACAATGCTATTGCTGGGTCGAATAGTATTTCTATTTCTAGCTGTCTGAGGTATCTCCAAATTCTTTTCCACAAAGGTTGCACTAATTTGCAGTCCCACCAGCAGTTTAAGAGTGTTCCTGTCTCTCCACATCCTCGCCAGCATTTGTTGTTTTGGGATTTCTTGATACAGGCCATTCTCACTGGGATTAGTTGGTATCTCATTGTGGTTTTGATTTGCATTTCTCTGATGATTAGAGATGTTGAGCATTTTTTATATGTTTGCAGGCCATTATTCTGTCTTCTGTGGAGAGGTTTCTGTTCATTTCCATTGCCCATTTCTTGATGGGCAGAACTCCTGGGAGACTCAATGTGAATAGGCAATCACCTTGTTGTATGGTTACTCTCTTTACTGATCATCTCCAAAAATTTTGGTCATCTTGCTGCTGATTTTTGACATTCAGTTTTGTATGCCTTTTAGTAGTATCCTGTAATAAATTTCAAGAAACCTGTGTTGATTTTCCTTCCATTTCTTTGTATTCCTTGTGGAGAGTGGTTGACAACATGGCATTCCAATTTATTCTTTGCCTCTGGGGCAGTTTCCAACATTTGAACCAGTCATTATTTAAACATTTGCTATTATATTATCCAACTATGGCATTGCAACCCCTCTAATTGTATATTGTGGTTTATAAAGCGTAGTTCCTAAATAAACGCATCTAAATTTACCTTACAAGATTTTTTCCTGTTTGTGTTCATCAAAATCTTTATGATTCACTTTACCATTTATAAACCAGGCCATATTTAAGAGTTGTAATTGTCCAAAAGAAATGGCCAACTTAGTTGAACACAGAAGCAAACAAGGCTTTATTACTGTGTTTGTTAATGTCTATCAACTGACTCATCAATGTTTATTAACAAATTTGTTAGTCTGTGGGTATGTATTGTAGTGAGTTTCGTGTAAGTCTATTTTTACCTTTTTCTTATGGCTCATGTACAATGTTCACTTTCAAAATACAGGTTGTACCTCTAGGAGTTTAGATAGGAAACTCTTGGGCACATAAGGCCAGATATTGGGAAACATTAAAAAATAAAATGGGAGATTCTTCATGTGAAAGATGAAAATTACTTATTAAAAGTAAAATATAAGGAGTTTTCTTAAGGTTTTCAAAAATATTATCTTTCAATAAGCAATGATTTTTACAGCAAAAGTTTACTTGGTAACCAAAAGTTTCTACATATGATGCCCAACACTGGGGCTTTTTTTATTTCCTATTTGGTTCATTTTTTTTTTTTTTTTCTTTTTTTGAGACAGAGTCTCACTCTGTTGCCTGGGCTAGAGTGCTGTGGTGTCAGCCTAGCTCACAGCAACCTCAAACTCCTGGGCTGAAGCGATCCTCCTGCCTCAGGCTCCCAAATAGTTGGGACTACAGGTGTGCACCTTGACACCTGGTTAATTTTTTTTCTATTTTTAGTAGAGATGGGGGTTTCGCTCTTGCTCAGGCTGGTCTTGAACTCCAGAGCTCAAGCAATCCTCCTACCTCTGCCTGCCTCCCAGAGTGCTAAGATTGCAGGTATGAGCCACTAGGGCCGGCCTTTGATTGCTTGTTTTATTATCTCTTTAGATACTGTCTCTGCTATAGATTCAGAAGTAATTCTTCTTAATACATGTAACTTTGAGAAATAAAAGGGCACAAGGTCTAAATTTGTAGTCATCAAGATCCTGAAAGCCCTTTTTTTAACTGGAAGCTTTTTTTAATTGGAAGGTGAGAGATTTCATCTTATTTCTTGTTCACCACTATGTCTCCAGCTCCAGGACATTGTCCAGCATACATTGAGTTCATGTATGTGGACTTAATGCAGTTTTGTGGAACAAGTTTATTTATATGTAATTTTTTATTACAATGATGCAAATTTGTATTGCTTTCAACTTTTAATATAAAACACCTTTGCAAAAAATATTCTATTTTATTTTTATAATAAGTTAATGAACTGGGCAAGATGGGACTTAACATCTCATTTTCAAAAAGAAAACTGCATCTCAGTGAGTTTATATCATATAAGGATGGCTAGAATTGCAACACTCCTTTCCAATTTCTAATTCCATGTTTATTTCACCATATAATTAATTATTTTGAAGCTGTAGGACATTGTTTTAATATATTTTACAAATATAAAAATAGTAATTCTCTTTCCTCTGTGTTTTAATTTTAAAGAATTGTGTATTTTATCTTTAGTCCTCTGTACAAAATCTAATATTCATTGAATGAATATAAAAGAGAGAATAATTGAATGAATTAAAATTGTAAAATGTAATACAACATATTATACAATCCATGTGGAACATATTTACATATTTATAAGCTGAATATTTTGTGAATACCAGTGCCAACATATCTTTTCCATAGTTAAAAAGGAACATTCAATTCAACAAGTGGTGCAGGGAAACCTGAATTTCTACATGCAAAAGAATGAAGTTGGATCCCTATTCTCACCATACATAAATACTAACTTTCAATACATCATTCTAAATACAAGAGCTAAAACTATAAAACTCTTACAAGAAAATATACTCATAAATCTTCCTGACCTTTAGGCCCAGACTTTATGATAATAAAAGCAAAAGTGACAAAAGAAAAAATAGATAAATTGGACATTATCAAATTAAAAACCTTTTATCTTCAATGGACATGGTCAAGACAACCCACAGAATGGGAGATGCTATTTTCAAATCATAGGATTATGAAGGACTTTGTCCAGAATATGTAAGGAACTCTTATAACTCAATAATAAAAAACAAGTAACCTAATTCAAATATGGGTGTAGGATCTGAATAGACATTTCTCCAAAGAAGACATACAAATGACCAATAAACACATGAAAATAAGCTCAACATTATCCTCAAAGAAATGCAAATCAAAATCCCAATGAAATATTACTTTACACCCATTAAAATGACTGTAATCAAAAACTCAGATAACATGCTCGCTTCCACAGCACATATGCTAAAATTGGAATGATTCAGAGGAGATTAGCGTAGCCCATGTGCAAGGATAACACACAGGTCTGTGAAGCATTCCATATTAAAAAAAATACTCAGATAACAGCAAGTGTTGGTGAGGACGTGTAGAAATTAGAACACTCTTACACTACTAGTGGGAATGTAAAATGATGCAGGCATTTTAAAAAAACAATCTGGCAGTTTCTCAAAAGGTTCAACATATGACCTAGCAATTCAGCAACTATTCATACATCCCAGAGAATGAAAACATATGGTCTCAAAAAGTTGTACATGACGGTAGATAGCAACATTATTCCTATTAGCCAAAAAGGGGAAACAAATCAAGTGTTGCCAGATGATGAAAGGATAAATAAATATGGTTTAGCCATGCAGTTGAATATTATGTAGTAATAAAAAGAACCAAGTTACTGATACAAGAAGGTACAACTATGTCCCTACAGGCCATATGAAACATTGTGTATGTACCTGAGCATTGAACTCCATAAAAAGACTTCTCAATGTCACGATAATTTCTTTTGATTTTCTCACTCATCATATCACTTTGCTTTCATATTCCATTAATTTTTTTATCTCAATTTTATCTCAGTGCTTAAATAAAATAAATTTTACAATGAAAAAAGAAAGTATTCACTATATACATCCACATCAGGAGTCTGTAATTTATCACTTGTTTTATTGAAATGTTCTAAATATCTTTCTAAATTGTAGTTAAAATATTGTGTTTGACTTTTAGCAACTCTTTAAACAAAGTTTTTACATTTCAAGTTTTAAACAAGACACAGGAGGATCCATGATGATTCTCAACTCTATTTAAGACATTTGGTGAACTAGCTCATTTTCCCCCACTTACCATAGGATCACTGTTAGTATGATGATCTCCATTTTATAGGAATTCATTTTTCCTATGTCCAATGTTGGGGTGATTCACATCATCCTCAATCCTTGGCATACTTTTCTTTTCTTTTGCTTATGTTAGGGTGTTTCTTGGAGCTCTGCAGTTTCCCACAGAAGCTCATATTTCTTGTGCCACTCCTAGGATGCATTCATAGGAGATATAAGGAAAATCAGGAAGGACTACTAAATAATACAGCTTTCCCAAGATTGCAATGAGGGGAGACCTTGTTACAGTAGTTATCATTGACTTTGTTATTGAGTTCCAAAGGAGTTTACTGGAAAGAATACTTGACTCAACTGTTAAAGCCCTGCACATTCGTAGGACATTTCCCTTCTATTTATTCATCTTCTGTATGCTTATATGCTTTAGTGTTTCTGGCTCCACAGATCAACCTTTATCTAGTATGGACTGAATACCAAATGAAGTTTTCCCTCCTGGAAAAAAAAAGATATATGAGATTTAATGCTTTTAGATTCCCTCCTCAGCATTAAGCAGGAGTTCTTAAATTGCCAATAAAATCAGGGAGTGCTTAATCAGATGTAATGGTCTGGTACTCAATTGATTGCGTTAATCAATGGCCTGAGGGGTTCATCAGCAAAGAGGAGTGCTGTGGCTACTACATCACATCACATCTTCTGACTGAATTATTTTTTGGATCATGGCAAACGTTTGAAAATTAGAAATTTTAGCAAATGTAGGAACTTGTGTTTAAGTACTAAACATTTAAATATTTGAAATAGCTGGATTACTGCCTAATATTTTTTCAGGTTTCAAATGTGATCATGAGTATTTTCTTAGTTAAATTGATGAAAAACTCAGACTTTTCTATGAGTTGGATTATATGAGCTGCCAAAGAGAGGTACAGCTTTGTATTTATTTCAATTTATCTTATGTTTAATTAAGAACTTATATTGTGATATTTATTACCTGAAGTAATACTCCAAACTTTTAAAACCTAGGTGGTGAGATAAAATATTTGCTAGTGACATAGGGAAGGAAATAAAAATATTACATCTATTAAAAAGAATTCATCCGCCAAACTTTATCAATTCATTTAAAGTAGAAATATTTTAGTCAGAGCAAGATGACACGAACAGGCAAGAGACCAGAAGTATATTGTTACTTGCTTATTTCTCATTGACTGACTATAAAAGCAAACAGTTCAACAGCAGTGAAAAAGATTGCATTATATTATTATAGTCTTAGAAAGTTTCTTATTGTAATCATTCATTATATTTTCTGTAACATGGAAAAATATTTAATTTTCTACTTATATATTTTTCTAAATTCTTGAACAATTTTCATCTGCTGTTTGGTTCCTCTTATTATTGTTAAAGATATCTGACCCTCCAAAAATGATTTTGTTTTCATTTTTGGCAATGTTCATATTATTATACTTTCTTTCCAAAATAAAATTAAAAAAAAATTAAGCAATAATCCAAACCTATCTGTGTTTCTTCCTACTTTCTTGAATCCAGGAATTCTCTTTTTAAAAAATTTTTAGTTTCTTTCCAAAACTGTTCTTGATGGGTAGATATTGACTCAAGAATAATATAGGAAGGGTATCTTATAAACTTATTTATGCTTTCTGCATACAACTTTTAAGTATAAAAGCAATCAATTTGGTTCTCTTTAAGGTGAAAATTCAGGAAAAACCAAATTATATCTTAGAAAATGTATTGAGTAGTGGCTTTGCAATTTCTCTGTGTGTTTTCTAAATTCTAAATTCATTGAAAAAACAAAAGTTGGGTTTGAATGAATTATTTCAATTACCTGGTGAAAATATTAAAAATTGTGATGTTTTAGACTTTTGCCCTTTTTTTTGGCACCATAACTATCATTTGAACAAATTTCTATTTTGGTCTGAAACCCTCTGGTCATGGTAATTAATATAAATAGGAACTGATAGTCTTCTGACTTGAATGTTATTATTGAAACTGGAGATGGTCAGACCAGCTCTGAGCATTCTATAATAACCTATATTAAGTGAAAAATTGGGCTTGTTCACAACGTATCATAAATAATTTCGATACTTAGAATTCAGTAAAATCAGCAAGAAAAAATCAAACAACCCTATCAAAAAGTAGGCAAAGGACATGAACAGAAATTTTTCAAAAGAAGACAGAATAATGGCCAACAAACATATGAAAAAATGCTCAACATCTCTAATCATCAAGGAAATGCAAATCAAAACTGCAATGAGATATCACTTATCTCCAGTAAGAATGGCCTTTATCAAAAAGTCCCCAAACAATCAATGTTGGTGTGGATATGGAGAGATAGGAACACTCCTACACTGCTGGTGGGACTGCAAACTGGTTCAGCCTCTGTGGAAAGCAATATGGAGATACCTTAAAGTGATACAAGTAGATCTACCATTTGATCCAGCAATTCCTCTACTGGGCATCTACTCAAAAGATCAAATGACACTCTACAAATGGGACACCTGCAATCGAATGTTTGTTTATAGCAGTGCAGTTCACAATCGCAAAGGTGTAGAAACAACCCAAGTGCCCATCAATACATGAGTGGATTAATAAAATGTGGTATAGGTATACCATGGAGTACTATTCAGCTTTAAGAAACAATGGTGATATAGCACCTCTTGTATTTTCCTGGATAGAGCTGGAACCCATTCTACTTAGTGATGTGTCTCCAGAATGGAAAAACAAGCACCACATGTACTCACCAGCAAATTGGTATTAACGGATCAACACCTAAGTGGACATGTAGGAATAACATTTATCGGGTGTTGGGAGGGTGGGAGGAGGGGCATGGGCAATATACGTAACCTTAACATTTGTACTCCCATAATATGCTGAAATAAAAAAAAATAAATAAATCCTTTAGCTGCCTGTTTTAGAGTCTAGTTATGTAAGTCTTTTTAAGAATTTCAATTCTCAGGTGCGTATACAATGCTTCCTATGACCTGTAGGGGCACAGCTGTATCTTCTTTGAGAAGGTTTTCTTTTTCTTTCAAAATCATATGCAATATGTTCCTGTAGTTCTATTCTCTTGAAAAGGTCAGCAAAATTGTGCAATTGGCACAAAACATAACCTTACTAGTAAAATTTCACGTGGCTTGTCATTTTATAGTGTTGGGGGTTGCAAATGCAGTCTTAATAGTTGTTATGAAAGAAGCATGGCTTGCTTTTCTAACATCAGCATCAGCACTAGTCAGGCCAACAGACATGCAGGTCCTCAGACTTCTGCTCTGCACAAGTTAGAGGCTCAGCCCAACACTGGCTCCTTCTCCTATAATTTCAAAGAAAGAATGACCAGTTATCATTGGAATGTATGTTCTCCCAGATATTTAGCCATTACACTTTTGTGGTGATCTAGGACTTCTGAAAAAGAAATTGTCTGATATAAAACTGGTATGGTCACTCCTAATAGGAACACTTAGGCAAGCCTTCATTTAAACATTGCCATGGTTACCCCACTTGCTGTTTGTTGTACTAGGATGACAAAATACGTGATATAGCAACTACAAATTGTGTTTATAATAAGGGACTGTGGTGGTTGCAACATTAGCCAAAGGTGTAAAGTTATTAACTAGATCATTGCTTTTATGAGCTTCTCGTGGGTGAGTAATACCTAGCGGAGATGAATATCACAGCTCTCGTTACTCATTTTAATCACTGTTATTGCCAAATAATATAAACTGGGTCATTTTCTCACCATGTTTTGTGGGAAGCTTTCCTTGATCCCAAAGAGCTTACATGTAGAGAGTAGACGTCATCTTAACTATAAAGAAAAACAGATAGTAAGTATTAAAATGACATCATCATTGCCAAGTTGCAAAGATCTAAAAATTTAACATCATTATTTGTTCCTTCATTTTCTTCCCTACCAGAGCCAATCTCTTGCCAAATTCTGTTTGTGTTTCTTATAACTACTTTCCCTTCTTTGGGGTTCCATTTCAATTGCTCTAGGCCAGAAATTCCTAGCCTTTTATCTGACGCAATAGCCTCATAAAGATTCTCTCTGAGTTCAGTCTTTTGTTTGTCAAATTTATTCTAGACATTACTGTAAGAATTAACTTCTTGTATCCAATCTGATTCAATTCAATTCAATTTAGCAAATAATTAGTGAAAGCCTACCAGTACCAGTTGTTGCCTGTGAATAGGCAAGGGGAGTATAAGATAGACAAGGAAAAAAATCATTGCACTCAAAGTATACATAGACTTTATGAGAAAACAAACAAATAGCAACAAGATGAAGACTGTAGCAAAGTTATGCCCAGCATGTTATTTATTTGTTTTTAATTAAGATTTGTCTTTGAATCTATACTTTGCATATGTGATTTAAAATGAATATTAAAATAACAGATAAAAGTAATTGCTTTCTTAATTCACGTGTTTACTTTACTTACCTGTAAAACCATTAACAGAAAATCCCTTCACTGTTGCCTTAAGAGGTCACATAATCATGGGGGTGCTATCCCATCACCTCTACTATATTCTACTGGTTAGAGGGATGTTACAGTTCTGCCATTTCTACTCAAGGTGAGGAGATTATACAAAGGCATGAATGCCGCTGGGTGGAAATCCTGAGAGCTTTTATAATTCTATTGACCATGGTATGCCATTTAATATATTGTATGTGTTTAGTAAGCTTGTTGCTTGTTAAGGAATTAATTAACCATCAGAATTAATTAAAAATATTGAGATTATAAAACTACTTGAGAGAGAAGGAATGTGATAAACAAATGCAGAACAATGCTTGGCTTCAGGAAGAATGGAGGGATGATGGCTGGGCAATTTTTAAAGGATAAAAATTATCAAAGTTTACCAATCATGATTTAATAATAAAGAATTGATAGAAGTGGCTGGGAACTTGAGGCTTTGTGTTTAGCATGGGTATTATTGATCTTTGGTATTTCCTTTACCATAAGAAAAAAAATGCTGTGGAGTGATCCACTTTTCTCTGTATACTCTACTGTGATTTAACAGTCATAAAAAAACAGCAGTGATAATGATATTCTGTACCTTGGAGAAGATATACAACAGTTTTGTGAGCTATTCACAGTGATCTGCTTGGAAAACAAGCCATATTAGGCCTATAAAGATAAAGCAATAGAAAAGCAAGATATAGGAAACAGAAGGGATGAAATAAGCATTAAATTATCAGATATGCTGAACATTAGCATTTGAAAATGAAAGCATGGATGCTTTCCCTTACTAGAAAAAAAAGAAGCATGTTTTATAGAGTTTACAAGGTTCAAAATTGGTTCAGGAAACATTGTCTGTGGTGTATATTTGAAGAGTATCAGATAACCGTATTTTATTCACTTTGTACAATTCAAGAGACCATAATCAGAATAAATACATAGGAGATTCAATGGATCATACTTCTCAATGTAAGAAACTCCTCTAATAATTATTTCTGTCTGAAAAGTAGATTGGCAGTATTTGAGGCTACCCTGTCTCAAACATATTAGCATGGTATGAGTCCCTAATTCATGGACATGTTGTGAATACAATTCTGGTGTCCAGGAGAGGGGCAAAATTAACTGAACCCTTAAGTTTATTCTATTGTAATCTCTGGGAGTCTATGGACAAAGAGTGGATTTGAAATATAGAGGATTGAGGAGAATGATGATGCTGGATATAGCAACAGAAAAAACTATGATTTTATATAAATTTCTGTAATGGAGGAGAAATCAAGTAGTATTAAGTAGTTTTAGAAACCTGATCACATTGTAGAGAGATATCTTTCAGCACTGAATAAATTAGAGTTCCAAAGTAAGAAGCAGATAAAATATGTGTGTGTATTGATGCTTTGAGGAAGATAAAAATTTGCCTTCTATTATGGGCCAATCTCTATTGTAGATTCTGAACTACCAATAGTCATTCATCAAAGATACATAAACTATGACGTGATGGACTTTGCTAGTATTTAGTTTACAAGTATGTAATAGTATAATGTAAAGTTCTAGACTTCAAGGAGTTTACACTCTGGTGTATGAAAGAGAGAAAAAGATCACACATTTCATTTTATATTAAAAATTAAAACTTTCTAAATAGCACTTACTATTGGCCAGGTGCTGTTATGAGTGATTTACAGATCAACTCACATTCTCTTCATAGCCCTAAGAGGTAGGCATTATCATTATATTCATTTTAAAATGGAGAAACTGAGGCAGAGAAAAGCAAAGTAAATTGTCTAAGACTTTAGAGCTAATTAGAGGCAGAACTAGAATTCGAAGCCAGAGTTTATGTTTTTAAGTGCTACACCAATATGCCTCTCTTGCAGTGGTGTGGTAGAGCTGGCTTGCTCTGGCTTCTGAGTGCAAATTGTGGATATCTCTTCTCAACTCCATAACCAGTAACATCATGTTGGTAGTTTGAAATTGGCTAAGATAGAAATATTTATCAATTTTTTTTCCCAGTGAGACAGCTTACCAGCACCCTTCTGGCAGCTTATGATACAGATGAGGTAACTTCTCTAATAGTTATGCACAAGATATTTTGGAAAAAAATCAAAAGAGGTATCAAAATCAGAGATGATGGAGAATGGGAAGTTCCAGAAGACTCAAGTTGATCCTGGAATGATGAATGGTAGGTAGAATGTCAGATGACTGGAGAAATGACCTTATAGATCAAAGAAGGGAGAAGGGATCAATAGGTGCCATCTTATCGACAGAGATCTGTCCTTTACCAGAGGATTCAGATTAGGAGAGGCAATCCTAGGCTTCTCTTGCAAATAGTCACAGAGTCAGGGTAACTTGGAAGCCCTAGTAGAAGATGTAATATCAGCTGATCTGCAGCTGTCAGTGGGACTCCTTTGTCAATTGGGAACTGGGAACAGAAAAGACCATATTAGGTAACAGTGTCGCATCACGATTCACAACAGTGAAGCTGAAAGGAACCCAGTATAGATAATATTTTCACCAGAGATACTAAGTGGATTGGGAACTATTCATTGTTGAATGCTGAGAAACTCTGGGATATTTTGGGATTTCTTCAACAGTTTGAACTATTTCTCAATGGAATGGATTTTCTTGAGAATTAGTTATCTTTTTGTTACGAGTCTTAAGTAAAAGACTTTGCTCCCATCTTGTATAAAAGGAGTCAGGAGTGTGAGCTCTGGATCTTAACTTAGCATTGCTGGCATTCATTGGTGAGTTGCCTTAAGGAAAAAAGTATACTTAGCATTATATAATACTTCGCTTCATAGATATTATACATAATAATGTTTCTAGGTCAGAAGTATTTAACAGGCAACACTTACTTGAACCAAAGTTAATGAACTCCAAACTATGCCATGATGCCAAGCCTAGTGACATACTGTTGAGTATTTATTTTTGGTAATAAATTATTGTACAAAATGCTCCAGGCAACATGTAGTAAAACTTACAAGGGTTTGTTTATTATTTTGGTGTTTGGTCATGTGTGTTTTATTTGTAATCAAAATATTATTTAAGATATATTTATAATAAGACAACTAAACTTTAATGTAGATCAATTTAAGAATATATTTAGTACAACAAGTAGAGTTGTAACTAGCAAATATAGATTTTTGATCCATTGTATTTTGTGGGGCTTTATGTATTTTTAGGAAAATTGTGAGGTAAATAATGACAATTTAATAAGGAGATAAAGGTTTATGTTGTACAGTGCTTCAGAGATGTTAAATAATGCTAAAGTCTATTCAGTAACCAGTCAGTGGGGCTGTCCTTTATGACTTACTGAGAAGTGCATTAGAGGTATGGTGGGGATGGAAGGAGAATCTCAATCAGTTGAGAAATTAATGGATAAGAAGAAGGCAACACTGTGAGAATAGCCTATTCATTGAATAACTTTGGTTTTTATCTTAGTCCATTTTTGATGCTATAAAGGAATACCTGAGGCTGGGCAACTTATAAAGAAAAGGGATTTAACTTGCTCACAATTTTTCAGGCTGTGCAAGAAGCTGGTGCCAGCATCTGCTTGTGGTGAGGGCTTCAGGATGCTCCCAGTCGTGGCAGAGGGCCAAACTAGTCAACGTATGCAGAGATCACATGGCAAGAGTGGAAGCAAGGGGCGGGGAAGTGCCAAGCTCTTCTTAATAGTCAGCTTTGGCAGGGACTAATAGAGAACTCACTCATTACCAGGAGAATGGCACCAAGCCAGTCACACGCGATCCACCCCCATGACTGAAACACCTCCAACTCTGGGGATCAAAGTTCAATGTGAAATTTTCAAACAAACCAAACTATGACAGTTGTGATGGGAAGCAGGGAGGCAGAGTAAGCTCTGGAAGGGGACGCAGTGTCAAGGACCACTTCCTAAAATATTAATGGGATCTGGAAGGTCTAAGAACACATGTTCTTGCTGCTTACATCCTCCCAATCCCTGGCTTTGTGTCCACAGCCAGCTACACAATTTGCAGGGCCCAGTGAAAACTGAAAATATGGGACTTCTTATTTAAAAAGCAGGAAAAAAGCTTTATCCTTAATTCTGTGGTCTCTTGATGTGCCATGGTGCTTTGTGTTTTCCACTTAATGTCACATGCTCTTGGGCATGAGGGTACCTGCCGAGTGAGTCTAGATCCTCATGGGGCTCCATCTCAACTCTTCCATGGCTGTACCTAGGCTCTTGTGGGGGGTAGAAGTTGGCAGCTGTTGTGGGGGAGCAGGAAACCAAGGACCCATTCTGGAGAGGTGGGCAGGTGGTAAGGGATGAGACTGCATGTGAGCTGACACCCCACTCCTGGCACATGTCCCATTGTCCCAGTAGACTTCACTTACAAATGACAAATTCAAAGATAAAGGTATTAAGAACTTAATGCTGGTGACTGCAGATCCTTAAACACCAAGCACAGTGTCCCTAACTGGGCCCTGTGAAACTGCACTGGTTGCACATCATACAGGTGGCCCTGATTGTGTCTTGTATATGTGGCCTGCTCTCAATACACGAGGACACATTGAATTGATTTGTTTGGTGACTGTCTAGTAAAGAATCCAATTAAATTTGTGCAAGTAAATATCATGATTCTAAACTCGTCTGACGAATTTGCTACGTGGAAGGATTCATGGAATTTTAAAGGATTGCATTTGTATTGTAGATTTTTTGGAGAAGAATAATTGTACAGACAATAATGATGGGAGTCTAAATCTCGAGATGGCTTTTACTTTATGGCTTAATTTTATATGATCATAATTAAAATTAACATACTTTTATACAGACTTAGACCCAGAATTAAAACACTGATTTAAAAAACATATTTATTGTTTTTTTGGCCATACCTTTACCTAATTCTTCTTTCAAGGGTAAGAATAGTAGGCAATTGTGATGATGAGAGATAAAACCTAGATCATGTGACTAGATGGGTAAATGATAATGGTACTTTGCTCATTAAAGGAGACTTGGAACTTACAGAAGGCAAAGTTAAGAATTTGTGTTTGTTTTGTACAAACCTATGAGGGTCAAAATGAAGTGTAAGAAATGATGTTAGCAAAAAAAAAGAAAAAAGCAAATCATGGATGTTCACAATTTATGAAATGCTAATATTACCATTTCAATGTTTTTAGCAAAAGTTGATTTATCGGACTCTTCCTTTCTTTTTGAGGTCAGACAAAAAGAATATGAAATTCTGATGACTAAGTTTTACCTCTGTCATTATATACCTGTGTGATTCTGACCAAGTCACTATGCTTTTTTAATAATCTCAGTATTGTTTTACATGAAATAAGAATAATTTTAGTATTGCCTAAAAGAAATTAAAGTCCCTATTAGGTAATACTAGTATTATTACGTATATTTACATACACATATCCACAAACAGACACACACACAAATACAATTTCATTGGCCACTGAATTTAATTAGAGGAGAAAACAAATATTTTGGTCTATTTAGGGTCGTAAGTCACATGAGAGATATGTTCTTAGTAGAATAGGGTGATAAGAAAGAAGTCAATTTTGTTCTAGGCTCATTATTAACTAGAGACAAACCCTGGGTGACAGGAAATTAGAAAGAAACTTCCTAACAAAATTGGAGTGCCTGGTAAAATGAGTTCCTTTGAAGCAAATTGCTATGTGACTGAACAGGCCAACTCAGGGTGTCACACCCCTCAGTGATCACATGTGAAAGTCTGTGATTGTGGGGAACATTCAGACTTTCAGAAGCACCTCCCTGGAATTTATTCACATTCACCTCCTAACAGGTGTTGCTACAGTAGTTGCTACTACTATGGAGATTCCCATGGAGGGTATAGATATATCTCTTGACTCTGGCTGTGGCGATGGGTCAAGCTATAGCTGTGGCTATGATTCTAGTTTTGGCTACGGTTGCCATGGCTACCACCCATTTTGCTACAGGAGATGCTATTCTTCTTGCTGTTAGAAAATCACTATCAGAGCATCATTTGCTGCTGAAGTAACAAGAGAAAATGTATTGCAAGGGAGTAGACATTGAAAGCTGTTTAAATCACTTTTAACTATTTTTGCTGTAAATGGGCTTTGATATTAATGGGAAAAAGAAGATTATATTTCAATTGTTTTCTGAAATTTAACCCTTACACCTCATGGTTTCTTTCAATGCTATGACCTTAGCCATGAGCATTTGTGCTCTACATTGGGGCAAATCAGTTTACCAATAAAATGCATTTTTGAATCCATCAAGTCTATGTCATATATCCTATTTTAAATCATCAATGACTACAGGTTTTGTGATTTCCCTGTTTTATTATTATTTTTGTGTGTGTGGTTCCCTGTGACTTTACCATTTTTAAAAAATATAATTATCTCAAATATCTTTCTTCAATAATTTACTGTTTGGTGATTACATCTGAAATAACAGAAACATGTTCATATATGCATATGCACAGAATTCATAATTGTGTCTATGGAGAGTGAAGCTAGGAATATCTTATAGAATGGACTAGGAGAGGAAGAGACATGAATTTAGGAGAATTCGGGAAAGATATGGTGTGGATCTGAATCAAGTATTGAAACCATTAAAGGAAAAGAAGTTATGGGCTCCTGAGCCAGTCTGGATGTTGAATCTCTGAATCCTGGACCTGTTGCCAGGGAAGATAGAAGAGATGTCCAAGTTTCCTTGGACATCTTAATGGAGATTCATCCTCAGGATATCTTGTGAAGAAAGATAATAGGATATAATATTACACTTGTGAAGGAAGAAGTGGCATGGGTAATCAAAACATATTTAAAGGTTTATAATGGGAGCAGGAGGATTACTTCTGGTACCCCAGAGATCATAATTGGAACCAATGGATAATAGTTACAGGAGAATGACTTCTAAATGTAAAATATCTTTCCAATAGCTATAACCCTAAGAACTGAATTGGCTATTCCATGGGAATACAGGTGATGGAAGCTGCCCCAATCATAGTCTAGACAGACAAGATCACCTTAGAAAGAACTCTGGGATAGATGGTGGCCTAGTGTCCATCCTGGCCCTGAAATTTTGTGAACCGTATATCAAGGCTGACTCAGAAACAGTGAGCCTGACCAGCAGAGAAAAAGATGTCGGTATTGACAGGGGGATACTCTCTCTCTCTCTCTCTCTCTCTGACTTGCTGTCTCCTGGATGTGTAGCAGGAGCGAGTGGATGAAGAAGGGAGTCAGCTTTTCACAATGCAAGTTATCTTAGAAATATAGGAAGACTATCATGCTGGTGTGAAATCTCCATAATTCTCTTAAAATAAAATTAGATCTTCTGGGTACTCAGTAGTGTAGAAAGGAGTTGCTATTCAACTTACAGGCTAAGGAAAAGCTTGTGATATGGTAGATGTTGTGGACAGTTTTCTTTCTTTCTCTCCTTTACTCCTTTTCTATCTCTTTTTCTTTCTTCCTTTCTTTCCCTACCTGTCTACTTACCTATCTACTTACCTATCATCTATCTATCTAAATGGGCTCAGTCTTCAGTGAATTAATAATATTATTATATTTATGTTATATAACAAGATTAAAAATAGAATTAGATAACTGTTTTATAGGGATATATTATATATAGGAGCTATAAAATAAAGAAAGATTATTTAGTGGGAAGAAAGTCAGGAAAGTGCTCCAAGAAGAGGGGGCATTTGAGTTGAGTCCTGAAGCATGAAGAGGAACTGGCCAGTCAGACAGGACAATGGGATTATTAGCTGTCTTCTTATGCATTCATGACCACTGCATAAATTTCCCTCTTATAGTACAGTACTTTTTTTCTAGCTTCTGATTTCAGAAGTTTTCTAGTCTAAACTCTCATTAAATAATGAAAAAAAATCTCCTCTAACCAGCCCATCTGTACTGTAGTTCATAAAGTGCCTTTACACACATTATCTCAATTCAGTCTCACAATCTGGTGAATTAAATGTAATCACCAATCAGATCCGGGGATAAAATTTCCAGCTTTTCTCGGTTATACTAAGAGTATCCAGAGAGCAGCACACACCTCAATGAGCAGGACAGCCTGGCCAGGAGGAGCACATAATGGATGGCACTCATCAGCTATGTGACTTTGGGCTAGTGATTTAACCATTCTGGGCCTCAGCTTTTTCTCCTGAACACAAGTTTGACAAGTATCTGCCTGATTTAATTCACCAGATTGTGAGACTGAATTGAGATAATGTGTGTAAAGGCACTTTATGAACTACAGTATAGATGGGCTGGTTAGAGGAGATTTTTTTTCATTATTTAATGAGAGTTTAGGCTAGAAAACTTTTGAAATCAGAAGCTAGAAAAAAAATACTGTACTATAAGAGGGAAATTTATGTACATCTTCAACTATGGGAGTCTCTAGAACATATTTCATATGGCTATTAAAGATCTATTTTTTAATAAACCTCTGACCTTGATTGTTACTGTAATGAAGATATGAAAACAGTCATCATCCTACAAATGAAATTATTTTCTACTATATGTGATCTTTTGAGCCTTTTGAAACTACAAGCAATCACATGAGCTGTTTCAGTGATTGGTACCTAAACATGTCCTCAAGTGCTTAAAAAACACAATGCAAACTAGTTCAACCTCTGTGGAAAGCAATATGGAGATACCTTAAAGCGATACAAGTGAATCTACCATTTGATCCAGCAATCCCATTGCTGGGCATCTACCCAAAAGATCCAATGACACTCTACAAAAAAGACACCTGCACTTGAATGTTTATAGCAGCACAATTCATAATTGCAAGGCTGTGGAAATAGCCCAAGTGCCCATCAAGCCAAGAATGGATTAATAAAATGTGGTATATGTATACCATGGAGTACTATTCAGCTCTAAGAAACAGCGGTGATATAGCACAGCTTATATTTTCCTGGTTAGAGCTGGAACCTATATTATTAAGTGAAGTTTCCCAAGAATGGAAAAACAAGCACCACATATACTCACCAGCAAATTGGTATTAACTGAGCAGCACCTAAGTGGACACATAGGTACTACAGTAATAGGGTGTTGGGCAGATGGGAGGGGGGAGGGGGGCAGGTATATACATACATAATGAGTGAGATGTGCACCATCTGGGGGATGGTCATGCTGGAGACTCAGACTTGTGGGGGGCATTTATTGAAATGGGCATTTATTGAAACCTTGAAATCTGTACCCCCATAATATGCCAAAATAAAAAAAAACACCACAATGTAAAATTACCCTGTAATTGCTGAACTTGAAAATACACATAATGCTGTTCCCAATGACGTACAGTTGACGCTGTATTTTTAGAACTAAATTCCTATACAGAATGGCTCAGTAAGGGTGTACAAAGGCTACTGAGAGGGTAATTTATCTTCGAAGGGGTTTTGCAGCTTCATCAAAAAAGTTTCTAATTAGAGCGTATGTGCATGCCATAGAACAACCTCCTTTAAATTACAAAGTTATTAACTTAAATTCTGACAAAATCAGCTTTTCTCTACAAATAAATATGAATATTTGGAAAACTATTATTAGATGAGAATTTAAAACTATGGTGTGAGAAAAATCAAATCAAGGAAGTAACATTGATTGCATACAGTTCCTGCCCCAGAGCACTGAATAGAAATGAAAAATATAAAAATGATGATGTAAAAATGCTTAGATCCCACTTTAGAAGGAAGAAACTGGTATTCAGAGAATTTAAGCATATATCCAAATATCTTGCAGTTTATAAGGGGCATATCAACATTGGAACATGTGTCAACTTAATCATCTATTTTTTATTAGAGAAATACCAAGTGCAAATCACATTCCGGGTATGTATTCAGAGCTGGTTGTTTGGTGATGCATAGAATAGAGACTGTCTCAGTAATTCTGGCGTGTCGTGTCCTGGAAATGGGTATTGGCAGTGGTACTGAAAAGCAAAGCATCCATTCCAGAGAATATGTGAAGTAGAATTTGTATTTTTGAATTTCAAGGATGATAGAAAAGGAAAGAAACTGAAGGGAAAAGAAAATATTGGAATGTGGATTTTTTAAATGCTTATCTTTAGGGATGAAACACAGCAGAGTTATCAGATAAGACCAGTAACCAATATCAGAAAAAGATAGGTAGGAAGATTTCTCAGCTGAAGGAAGAATGCCTAATAATAAAGATTATTGGAAAATGAAATTGGCAGCTTTGTGAAAATCCCTGTTGAAGGGACTTAATAAAGTATTGGATCACCGTTCATTCCTTTATTGTTGAAATTCAAGTATTCGGTAGCAGAAATGATCTTCCTGAGTTTACATGCTCTTTCAAGGTGGATTTCATGGTTGTTATAGTAAAAAAATAATTTAAAAGTTTAGAGTCTGGCTGATTCTGAAAAATCATGATTTAAATGAAACCTAGACAAGTAGGACTAGAAAAAACAAACCAATAAGAAACACACATTTAAAAAAGTCACTTTTTTCACTGCAAGTTTGGTAATAGAAAGGTCAGATGTTGGGTATAAAGTGAGAAGAAAGTTAGTTTGGATTAAATACCTGGAGATATAGAAGCCTATTTATAGATGCATAGCTATAAATCAGTTTCTAGGCCTCCAGCGCTATTGACATTTTGGACCAGATATCTCTTTGTTGCTGAGGGCTGTTCTGTGCCTTGAAGAATTAGCAGCATCCCCAGTTTCTATGACTACATGCCAGTAACATCCTTCTTTCCCCCAAGTTGTGACAACTGAAAGTGTGATTAGACACACCAAGTATGTCCAAGACAGCAAAAACACCTGCTATTAAGAACCATTGATGTGCCAATAGCTCCATTGTTTCTATTTTACTTTAGTATGGGAAGAAGATGAGACCTAAAGTAGAGGCAGTAAAAAGATAGGGTGGTTCTGAGAGGAACACAGATCTCCTTCTTTTGGGGGAGCCACTTTATTTGTGCAGAAGCTTGATCCTGAGAGAAGAACTATGTGTGATCTATCCTTGCAAATTTCCAGTTCCCAAGACAACAGCTTTCCTATGGTACGAGCTCAGTTAGTGTCTGTGGAATTCAACTGCATTGTTCAAGGAATACCCACCAAGCAAAGCAGCCAAAAAAAAAATGTACAGGCACATATTATAATTTTAAAACTATATCTGGAGATGAGAAAAATCTAATGTAGAAAAATCATGAATTCTTTGTAATGGAGGAAAATTAAATGTATTTTAGTCAGAGGAGAGAGAAAGCAGGAAAATGGATTTGTGGTCCTGTTCTTTGGACTAAATGTGGTTTCAGAACTCCAGGAGTAGAATTTAGGAATATAGGAAACCTGGGAAGTGGTATTGATTAGAGAGATCAGGGCATGGGGGGTCCTGACACTGTTTCTACATCCCTCTATTTCTAAGTTTGCTTTAAGAATCAGTTTTTGAGTTTATAGGTATTGTCTTAAATGAAAGTTCATAGTGTTTAAGTGTAAGTTTCTCCAATATGGTCATGTAAATGGAAGTGCAAAAGGAATCAATAGAGTAGGAATTTGCTCATTTAATTGATTGTAATGGACTTTATTGCACAAAGAATGTTACTGGCAGCTGTGTACTCCATGGAAGAACCAGAGAGAGAGGGACAAGCCAGAGGAAGGTAAGCTGCTCAGTTCTGCACAGGACCTCATTTCTGCTGGGTTCTATATCTTTCCTAAAATATCAAGAACTTGGAACACATATCTGTATGCTCACTTCCTGCTAATCTAACCGACCTGGATTATTGTAAGGAATATCAGTCATGATAAAAGTCTGAGGAATTCTGATAAATGATGGTGAACTCTCACCTTTATCTGTATGATTGATGTGGATAAATTTTGCAATCCTTTAATGATAGGAATGCAAAGTTGGAGTTCATAGAAAAACATATTTTCTCCATGAATTCTTTGCTTTTTCAAGTCACTTTTATTATACTAGGAAGATATTCCGTATCTTATAAGTAGAGAGCTAAATTGCATTGCTCATGGAATTTTGCAATTGAGGTAACAGATGATAATGTATATATGGATATATATATATATAATATATTATATATATAACAGATACATAACATATCCAAGCACTAATCATAGTTATCCTCTTGCACAATGAATGACCATGATTCTATTGTGACTATAAAGGTAAATTAAAAAAAAAAATAGAAAAAATAGAGACAGAAGCTGTACATACTAGATATTTTTTGAATGTTGTAGAAATTTAAGATCAAAAACAAACAAACAAACACAATTTCCTGAATTCTTTCTATGTTCTAAGCTTCAGGATAAAGAATTTTTGGTGTGGCATCAATATAACTTGCTACAGTCATGCCTTTCAGCAGTGGCTTCAATTGGGTCAATTCTTTGACCTCCATTGACCTATAAATCTCTCTTATGTAAAATGTGGACCAAACACTAGCTCTGCTTGGAACGTCTCATGGGTAAGGTACAGTTTCTTTCCTCAAGAATATATTTTAATTAGTAAACATGATAAAGTTCCAACAAAACCCCACAAGTCTATTCCATTTGTCTGTGCATAGAAGCAAATAGGAGAGATCACCTAATCCATACAGTAGCAGTGAAGAAAGGCATCCTGTGGGCAGTGATTTCAGCTCTGAGTTTCGATATATAAATAGGAGATTTTTTTCATCTGAGACTTCAGGGTGAGAAGAAAAAATATTAGTGGCAGAAGAAATGATACTCATTTTCCTTTTTTCTGTGTTGAAAAGGCATGTGATAAGATTATTGGGAAGAAAGAGAACACATTGTGTTTCAGAATCACAATGACATTTTTTTTTGTAAAAGATGGAGAATTTGTGATAATGGATAATTTCGAGAACTTTGAATGAATAGAGTGAAATTTATATATAAAAAGGGGATGTCACTCATTTTTGTGCTACTTTGTGTCATGAAAGTATTAGGAGCTGAAGCTGAAGGTGGTCTTTCACTGGCAGCCTCCTCAAATCACCCACTCTCCTTTAGTTTCTGAACTAAATGTGCAAGGAACACTAGTGAAAAGAGAAAGAAAAAAAATGGTTTCTTAAATTCTTGGAATGTGACCACAGCTCATCATGGCAAAACTCTGATAAAATCTGCATTGGAGAAAATAACTTAGTTTCTGGTCTAAGTGAGGTTTTTTTGCTTCCTCATCCAAATAAAGCTGGTTACGTTTTAAAAGTCTCCTCAGTGACAGTTGTGTACGTAACTACAAAAAATGGGAGAGAGAGAAACGGCTGCTCTGCCTTTCCAGGGCTTGAGTTTGCCTAGTTTATGGAAGGAAGGAGGAAATAGAAGGAAAAGCACTCGCAGACAGCACATAGTCTGGCTTTGGATTACCAGATGTGGATCTGTTTTTTGGGATATGAGGGAGGCTGGACAAGGGGAAGGTGTGGAAGCACAGAGTGGGTGGGAGAAAGAAGCCTGGTTAGAAGTCTTGTCATGACTTCAGCAAGGAGACAGGAGTATTTCCTTCCCTATGGATAAAGGAAGACATTTTAGGAAAGAAGAGAGAGAAAAAACTCAAAATTTTCTTAGATTTCCCCAAAACCTTATTATGTAAGGTATATGCTTTATAATAAGAAGTTTTCAAAATGTCTATCAGTCTTACTTCCAGGCACATGATTTCACTGAGACAATTCTTTGGCAGAGCACATTGAAATGATGCTCTTTAAATAAAGAGTAACAAAAATAATTGGCTCCTGTTAAGCACTCAATTATTGATTGTCAACAGTGAGTGGCACATGATAGTTGTTTAAATATTTGTTGGCTAAGTCAAGGGATAAATGGTATACTCTGGCAATTACTGAGGGTATATAAAGGTTCCAGGGAAGAAGAAGGCATCTATACTTTAGAAACATCCTCTTGCAAACCACCTGAATTCTCTCTCCTCTTGACAACATGTGTTGCAACTACTACGGCAACTCCTGTGGCTATGGCTGTGGCTACGGCTCTGGCTATGGCTGTGGCTCTGGCTCTGGCTACGGCTGTGGCTACGGCTCTGGCTACGGCTGTGGATACGGCTCTGGCTACGGCTGTGGCTACGGCTCCCTTTACAGCTGTGGTTATGGAACCGGCTATGGCTGTGGCTATGGCTCCTCTTCTGGCTACTGTGGCTACCGACCATTTTGCTTTAGAAGGTGTTATTCTTGCTGCTAAAACATCACTCTCGAAGGACCATTTGCTTCTGATATGACGCTTCTAAAGATAATGCTGATTTAAGGATCCATACCTCAAGATTTCTGTGTCCAACAAGTCACGTGCTTGACAGAGTCTTGGAGCTCCAGCTATCCATATCTTGGAATGGAATCTTTGCGGTCATAGTACCCATGGTATCATCTCGCTGTCTCTCCAAATGTTAGCCCTGACTCCCTTAATCTCTGATTCTCTGTTATCATGGTGTTAATGATCATAACATCTACAGTGAGGGAAGTTACTTATTTTCAATAAAAATGGTTCTTTGTTTCTAACAAATATTTGTGTGCTTGCTTGTAAACTACTCCATTTTTGAGGTGTATTTGGCCTCTCCAGAAAATTGGGCTAATAATATGTTGGCGGAACCTTAGGTACTTTCTTGCTCTAATACAAGTATTCCTTTCTGTGCTTGCATCATAAATAATGTTTTCTTTAAACCCTCTCACATCCCACATGCTCACGCCCTCACATACTCAAGAACAAATCACAGAGTATTTCAGAACTGTGCTTTGGAGATGGCACTGAGTGTCTAGAATGGAGCTGGAGGGAAAAAGAGGGGAGGAATAACACCTGTTCAGGAGGTTATGACAAAAGTCCCAGGGAGAGAAGATATAGCCTGAGTGCTTAAAGAAGTATTGGAAGGGAAGAGATCATTTCAAGGGTTATTAAAAATTAGAGTCACACTCAGATGTTAGGCATGAAGAAGGAAAAACTAAGGAATGGATACGTTTGTTGAAAAAATAAACTATCACAACATCTGCATTTGAAGGAAGTGCAAATGTATTTCTTTGCCTATGATGAGGTTGAGGAAAGTGATTTAATGTTTTTGAATTAAGCACCATGCTGGACACTGAAGACACAGTAGAAAAATTATAGACAAGTTTCCTGCTCTGAGAGTGTTTATATTCTAATAGATGAAGATTAAAAAATGAGTAAAGACTGATTTTAAATTCAGACATAATTGCTATAGAAGGAATGAAACAACTGAATGGGGAGGAGAGGAAGGATTGAAGTATTAGAGAGATAGCTCAGGGAGGTATTTTAAGTGTTGACATTTCAGCTGATAATAAAAGTTGTCAGTATGAAAGAATGACTAGGAAGGACTGTGCTAAGTGCAAAATGGAAAAAGAAGTTCATTAATTTTGGGGTATGATCATTTGGTGCCACATTTTTCAGTTGGAAATGAGAAAGGTCCTGTATTTTAATGGAGTTCTCTTTGGATTGGGGAAGATATGAAAATGGGATAAAAACTCTAGTCTAGCTGCCTGGCTGATTTCCTAAAGCAGAGTATATACTGATTTTTGGGTTCTGACTTTAGGGTCTTTTCCTCATCAGAGTATTCAGAACTCTATCATTTAAATCCTACAACAGAAAAAGCCTTTCAGATTCAGTAGCACTCATTTTTCAACTAGCAGTAATAAATGTGTCACTGGCTCATCCTTATCACAGGGATGATTACACGAGTTTGACTCTCTGAGGTCCCTGGAGCGAGGAGACCCCACAAAATGGCCAGCTCCAGGGAAGATGCTCTACAGTTAAAGTCAGTCCTGGAGTGAGGCTACGTCCAGGATAGAATTTGTCCATCTGATAGAAAACCGGGGTTTCTTTCACGAGCAGGATGGTTTTCACATCTGCAACATTTGTAAGTCAGGTCTGAGGACTGACTGTACTCTGTGTGACTCTGAAGTTAGTATTACAAACAGTCGAGGGGAATTCTAATAACTACATAAAATCCTTTTCTTTGATGAGTTATTTCATATGGTGGAGGTTATAAGTTATAAAATTGGTTATTTTTCTTTAAGTCATTTAACAAACCTTAAGATTCATGTTCCAGTGATGTGCTGCAATTGGTCTGTGGATAGAGAGATGAAAAATGTAGCCCCTTCTTCAAAGAATTCAAAATGTCAGTTAGACACAAAATTGTAAATCATACATTCATATTAAAGCAGGTATGCTTGCAGATATGATGGGCTACCAACTCAGAGAAGACAACTAAATCACTCAGAATGTGGAAAGGAAGGCTAGACAAGGGTCAAAAATTGCTTCCAAATGAGAATGATATATGAGCAGAGCCATAAAGGATGACATAGAATTGATCAGTTACATTAGAGGGAAAATAGAATTCATGGTAGAGAAATTTAGAGAAAGAAGCAAATAAGCTGTTATCTTATTGGCTAGAGTAATAAGCTCCATTGGGAAATTTTTTATATTATTATTTTTTTATTGAGGTAATATATACATATATAATTTACCATCTTTACCATTTTTAAGTGTACAATTCTGTGCTAATAAATACATTCATATTTTTTTTTCCCCTTCATTTTCTCCCTTATCCTCCTCTTCCTGGCCTCTGGCAACCACCAGTCTGCTCTCTATCTTCATGAGATCTACTTTTTTAGCTTCCACATGTTAGTGAGAATCTGCAATATTTGTCTTTATTTACTTGGCATATTTCTCTTAATATAATGGCCTTCAATTCCATCCATCTTGCTGAAAATGACAGAATTTTAATCAGTGGCCACACCCGTAGAGGAATTCTCAAGTCTCTTGAGGGAGCTGCATTGTCCATTAAGGTAGCCACTAACCAGATGTGGCTATTGGGCAATTCAAGTGTGGCTAGTCCCAAGTGAAATGTGCTGTAAGCATAAAATGCACACTAGATATTAAAGACTTACTATAATAAAGAGCTTCTTGAAGGCAGCAGATCTTCAACAAAGCAGACAAAAACATACACTGGGGAAAGGATATCCTATTCATAAAATAGTGCCTAGAAAATTGGATAGCCATATGCAGAAGTATGAAACTGAATCTCTCACCATATACAAAAACCAACTCAAGATAGATTAAAGACTTAAATGTAAGACCTGAAAAAAGAAAAGTTCTAGACAAAAACCTAGGAAAAACTTTTCTGGACATTGGCTTATGCAAAGAATTTATGACTGAGACCCAAAAGTGAGTGCAACAATTACAAAAATAAACAAATGAAACATAATTAAACTAAAAATCTTTTTAATAAAAAGAAACTTTTTCACAGCAAAAATAAAAAAAAATCAAAAGAATAAATAGACAACTTACAAAATAGGAGAAAATATTAGTAAACTATGCATCTGACAAAGACTAATATGCAGACTCTACAAGTAGCTCTAGCAACTCATCAAGAAAAAAACCAAACAACCACATTAAAAAGTTAGAAATGACATGAACAGGCATTTTTTCAATAGAGGATATGCAAATGGACAAGAAATACAGGAAAAAATGCCCAGCATCACTAATCATCAGAGAAATGCAAATTAAAACCACAACGAGACACCATCTTACTCCATTTAGAATGTTCTTACTCCATTATTAAAAAATCAAAAAGCAATAGATGTTGGCAGAGATGCAGTGAAAGGGAATGCTTCTATATTGTTGGTTAGAATGTAAATTAGAGCAACCTCTATGGAAATCAGTATGAAGATTTCTTAAAGAATTAAAAGTAGATCTACCACACAATCCTGCAATACCACTACTGGGTCTCTATCCAAAGGGAAAGAAGTCATTATATCAAAGAGATTTCTGCACTAGTAGGTTTATCACAGCATAATTCACAATTGCAAAGGCATGCAATCAATCAATGAGTGTTCAATGAAAATGGTGTGTGTGTGTGTATATATATATATATAGAGAGAGAGAGAGAGAGAAAGAGAGAGCATGAAATACTACTCAGCCATAAAAAAGAATGAAATAATGTCCTTTACAGCAACTCAGATGAAAGTGGAGACTATTATCCTTAGTGAGGTAACTTAGGAGCAAAATACCAAATATTGTATGTTTTCACTTATAAGTAGGAGCTAAGCTATAGCTATGTATGGTCATAAAGAGTGGTATAATGAACATTGGAGAAACAAAAGGAGGAGGGGTGAGGGTTGAAAAAATACCTATTGAGTAATTTACACTATTACATATTGTACACTAGGAGGTGATCACTATACAATACATGCATGTAAAAAACCTCCACTTGTACCCCACTAAATTTATTGAAATAAAAAAATAAAAAATAATGAAAACTGTATCAAATAATTTTAAACTATTGATCATATATTAAATGATAATATTTTGGAAACATTAAATTAAGTAAGTTAAATAAATTATGGTATAAAATTAATTCACCTGTTTCTTTTTACCTTTTCAAAATGTGACCATCAGAAAATTTAAATTTCTCTGTGTTTCATGATATATTTGCATTGCACAGTGTTGTTCTAGAGGGTCAGCAACAACAAAGTGGACAGGAGAGGACACTAACTAGAAAAAGAAGTCATGTTAGGACACCAGCCAAGATCATAGGCTCTACCCATGTTATCAAGGTATAAGGAGTAGATAAGTCTGAGGCAGTGAGACCACAATTGCCAGTGCTGCAGACTTCAAGGGAGTGCCCAGTAAACACACTTTCCATCTGGGATAGTTTATTCAGTAAATGGGTGTCTTAGTTCATTTTATGCAGCTATAACAGAATACCTGAGACTGGACAATTTATAATGAACAAAAATTTATCAGCTCACCACTCTGGAAACTGGGAAGTCCAGTATCAAAGTGGTGAGGATCTTCGTGCTGTATCATAGCATGGCAGAAGGTATCAGATGGCAGAAGGGCAAAGAGAGGGCAAGAGTGAGGGTAAAAGACAGCAAACCCACTCCTGCAATAATGAACCCACCCCTGTAATTATGGGAGTAGCCCATTTATGAGGGTGGAAAACTCATGACCTAAATATTTCTTAAAGGTCCCACCTCCCAACACTGTCACAGTGGCAATTTAAATTTCATTGAATTTTGGAGGGAATTTTGGAATTTTGAATTTCATTTAAATCACAGCGATCTGATTGATCAATGTACCATCTGGTTAGACACAACAATAGAGATACCTGATGTACACCATATGCATTAGAAATTCCAAATTGATTAATGTTGTAAACATGAAAGATAAATTCAATTATTAAAGCACTACGAGATGGTTTATACTTTTAGGAATTTTGTAAGCCACTTGTTAAACCACTGATAACTTGAAAACAGTTATGCTAGGAATATTTACACCATGGAAATTGGCAGATCAGACACTCCTTACCCCTATCCCCAGCAGAGATCATTAAACAACAGCACAGCACTGCCCATATTTCTCCTGTCATTCAGAAGAAATTAATTTTTTTTCAAAAGCTTTACAACAGATATGTATTACTTATGACACTGAAAAAGAAAAAAAGAGAGACATCCATAGAAATCAATGAAGGGATAATTGTATCAATATTGATTGTTCTATGTTCAGAAATCTTTACAGCCTCTTTTAAGTTAGTATCCAAGTTCTCCTGTACATGAAACATTGCCTTTAACTGTTCTCTCCTCTACAGACATCATTCCCTCAAGGTTGTCCAAATGACCACACCTCTAAAAACAAAATTTTATAGTAATTAAGAGCCTGGGTTCTAGGATCACATTATTTGTGCTCTAGTATAGGCTCCCTCAGTTATTAGTTGTGTAACCACAAGGACATTATTCAACTCGTCTGAGTCTCAGGATACTCAAAGGTAAAATGGTAAAATAGTGTCAGTTCAGAATTGTTGAGAGTATCAAATTAAATAAAGTGTGCAGACTCTATGACTGTGAAAACCCAGAAGATTTGTATTATTATATTTATTATTAGGTTGCTATTATGACATAGCTGATATTCTACATTGTTAACATGCAAAAATGATAATGTCATATGGTTTAATCTTATATGCTTACTGATATTAACAATGTTTTGATAATCGTAGAGTTTTAATAACAATCTCAATTTTTTCACATCAACTTTATAGGCACATTCCTAAATTAGGTGTTTCTACATCTGTCAGACACGGATTGCATAGTTATGAGCTCTAATACATGTTGTGATACCAAGTAAGTTGACATGTTTCTCACTGTATTATTTTTAGTAACAAATTAGTGGGCTTTAGTGGAGTAGCTTATTTTATGATGGTTTGGTCCTACTTTTTACTTTGTCACCAAATTGTATGAATTACTTGAGAAGTTTCTATTGTACTTGGTAGAAAATATGGAGTCTTTATTGAAAAAAAATTTTTGGGGGGGAGAAGGAATGTGATAACCATAAAATAGTGGTTGCAGTAAATCGAAGAGTGAACGGATGAGGAAATGCAAAGATTGCATATACTCTCATCTTTTATGTATCGTATAGTAAAAGGACAGGGGCTAGTCCAATGGAAATGGTGATTTACTCTCTCTGAATAGCTTCTATACCTTAGTATAGGGCTTGAATGATGTCGATCTTCAAAAATTCTTGTAAAATCAAATTGTACTGTCCAGTCACTATCTACAGAAATGATCAACAGAACCATGTAAGTAAATATTGTCATGCTAAAACTACTTCCAGAAGAAAGCAGTGACATGTTAATGTGGGAAGGGCCATGGAGTTTGGAGAAATGAAGCCAATATTGAATATTAAATTTTAGTTGAAAGAGTTATATGACTGGGGCATAATTAGAAGTCAAATTATTTATCATAATTAGAAGTCAAACCTAGAATCTAAGGTTTTTATTTAGACATGGAGCTTCCTGATCTATGGTATTTTTCCCTGTATTGACTAAAATTAAAGATGTCTAGATGAGTTATCATCATTTCTACTCAAATGATGAAGCTTCTAAAATAAACTTGCAGAGTATTAAGAAGATTGCACTCTCACAATAGATAAAGAATGCTGAAGTATGAGAAGAGTGGCTATCACACAGCTACATGGTGCAGAAGGAAAGTTATGAAGCAAGTGTGAGAGGTGGTTGAGTTGTCTGCCTGATGTTTACATGGTGTTTTAGCTATGATGGCAGATCACAAAGGAAGAAAATCCAGATGATAGAAGCCCAAGGTAGAAGTTGCAAAATATTGGCAATTTTACCAAATGCATTAAGTATTTTACATTTGAAAAACTTAAGGAAAAAATAATTTATGGGTCCTGCTTTAGCTTTAGTGTTATAATAGGTGTTAAACTAATTTGACTCTATCAATAAACAGCTCCGAGTCCTTGGGCGCGTGACTTTACCCCTGGTCTCTGTTTTGTCACCAGTGATATGTGTATAAAAACAAAAACCGCAGATACCTAGAAAGGTGCTTAACATCACTAATCATCATGGGAATGCAAATCAAAATCACAATGAGATATCACCTCACACCTGTTATGATGGTGATTATCAAAAAGACAAGAGATAACAAGTGTTGGGGAGGAGATGGAAAAAGGAACACTTGTGCACTGCCAGTGGGAATCTAAATTCATACCGCCATACAGAAAACAATATAAAGCTTTCCTCAAATTAAAATTAGAAACTCTACATGATTTGACAATCCTACTTCTGAGTTTATATCTAAAAAAGCAAAACCAGTAGTTCAAGCAGATGTATGTACTCCCGTGTTCATTGCAGCACTGTTCACAATAGCCAAGACATGAGAACAACCTAAGTGGCCATTGATGGATGAATGAATAAAGACATAGATATAAAATGCAATATTTTTCAGCCATTGAAAGAAAAAAAAATACTGCCATTTACAGCAGCATGGAAAACCCTGGAGAGCATTTTGATAAATGAAATAAGTCAGACAGAGAAAGGCAAATACCGTATAATCTTATATGTGGAAACTAAAGAAGTCAAACTCCTAGAAACAGAGAGTAGAGTGGTGGTTGCCAGGAGCTCTAGAATAGGAGAAATGGGGAGATGTTGGTCAAAGCCTACAAACCTTCAGTTGTAAGTTGAACAAGTTCTGAAGATCTTTTGTACAGTATGGTAGCTATAGTTAAAAAATACTGTATTGTACTCTTGCAATTTGCTAAGAGAATAGATCTTAATTATTCTCACCACAAAACCAACAAAAAAACCAACAGAAGATGCTAAGTAGATGAAGTGATAGATGTGTTAACTAACTTGATTGTGGGAATAATTTCACACTATGTATGTATCTCAAATCATCACATTCATTGTATTAATATACCTTAAACTTATACATATTAACTTAAGCAATAAAATAGCAAAATATAATAATAAACACACAACTTCCTACTTTACATTGTTCTTGTAAGAATCAGATAAAGTAACAAATGTGATTATATTTGATTATAGTCCACATGACATACTTGTTCAATGTGTAGGTTACAGCTGTTTCCTTACAATTCTCATGACTGGCTAGGGCCAAATCCTGGACATAATTACACGAATAACTTGTTGTCCTTAGAATGATGACGAGCTTTTTAAAAATGAAAATTACTGTGATAATGAGCCCATAGAGTCTGTGCTCCTCCCATTTCTGGTGGTATATAAGGGTCTCAGGGCAGGAGAAGACATTCAGATTTCAGAATCCTCCACCTGCTTCTCTACTGAACTACTGAACACCCATCTCTAGACACCATGTGTTGCAACTACTACAGAAACTCATGTGGTAGCCTTGGCTACGGCTGTGGCTACGGCTCTGGCTATGGCTGTGGCTACGGCTCTGGCTATGGCTGCGGATACGGCTCTGGCTATGGCTGCGGATACGGCTCCGGCTATGGCTGTGGATATGGCTCCGGCTATGGCTGCGGATACAGCTCCGGCTATGGCTGCAGATATGGCTCTGGCTATGGCTGTGGATATGGCTCTGGCTCTGGCTGTGGATATGGCTCCGGCTATGGCTGCGGTTGCTATGGATACCAGCCATTTTGCTATAGAAGATGTTATTCTTGCTGCTAGAACATAACTGCACCTTTTCTTCTAAAATGACCACTTCAAGGCTATTTCTGTTTCGTTGTCTCACAATCCCATCCTGTTCCACTGAATAGAGTACTCAGAGCCTGCAGAAACTAGTTGTCTTTTTGGAAACTTGCTTGCTATTGTGGGAGCCTAAGTTACCCCGTGATGTTTCCGGAAGACAGAAGACCTCATTTTGCTCAGAGTCCAAGTGTAAACCCATGACCTTCTTCTTTTATGTTTCTATATTGTGACTGTTTCCAAATAAACGTGTTTCATTGGTCCTAACAAGTTTTTGTAATTTTTTGTTTCACACATGCTATTGACATTTTTTTTTGTCTTAATATTTCTATAACTTCCTCAGAGGTTGGGAGTGATAATACTCAGCTGCTTATTCACATTGTGTATGTCTGGCTTCCACTCTTGTTGGTCACTGCCCATGACATACTGGATGTCACGTATCTTGACTATCATCCTTGAAGACATGGTTCCTTATTGGCTGAAGCTTGTGTTTTAAATTAATTTTACTTAAGGCTTTGCTCTTTATCTTATTTATTTTCTTTTTTTAGAAACAAGGTCCCACTCTTTCACCTAGGCCAGAGTGCAGTGACATTATCATAGCTCACTGCAACCTCAAATTCCTGAGCTCAAATGATCCTCTTGCCTCAGCCTCCCAAATAACTGGGATTACAGGTGCAGGCCAACATGCTTGGCTAACTTTTTAATTTTTGTAGAGACAAGGTCTAGCTGTGTTGCCCAGACTGGTCTTGAACTTGTGGCCTCAAGTGATCTTCTTGCCTCAGCCTTTCAAAGTGTTCAGATTGCAGGCATGAGCCACCACAATTGGCCAAGGGTTTGTTCTTAATGTGTGTTTCACAACTATGGGTCTATCCATTTCTTTCTTTCCATGTTGGTCAGCATTTATGCACTCATCTACACGCACACATACACACACAGAACATGACAGAAAAGTCCGCTTCGGGAAAATGCTAATGGTGCGAAAAATGAGTTAGAAGGGAAGAGACAGAAGGCTTAAAAGTTAGGTATATAAATAACCTGGAGAGTGATTAGATGGGCCTGGATTTGGGTGTTGGCATAGATGATGAAAAAGAACAGGTGAATATTAGGGACTTGATGAGGCCAGAACCTGTAAGGTCTTAGACACAACAGTGAAAGAGAAGAGAGAAAAAACCTAGAGAAGACAATATCTAAAAAGTATATATTTCTTCTTAGCCTTTAGCACTATGGGGAATTTAGGGTGGGATGTACAGTTATATATCTTAAAGACTGGTGTTGCAAAATTAATAAGACTAGTATGACAGATGTGTTCTATATCTTTGTAGAGACACTAATTAGGTTGAAGTGAATGCATACTCATGACACATCAATTCCTCAACACAAGAGCTCTTTTTAATATGTGACACCATCTGAAACGAGAATGAATTCCTTATCAGGTGCTCTATTATTGGATGTTTTTAAACCCAGGTGGGCTCACGAACTAAAAGAGTTATTTCAGGGGGACGTTAATTCCACTAGGGAGAAGAATGGAATTACCCAATCTTGCATACCAATTTTTGTCCCCCAAATCTAGGACACAATAGATTAGAATTGAATTTGAACTTTGAAGCTTGATTGTAAAAATGGTGATGCCAATACTAGGAAAATACAGAACAGAACCTTTTATATTTCTACATCTGGAAGGAGAGGCCAGCAATAACATGTTTGTAGAAATCCAATCATCATTCAGGATATAGAAAGATGGTCAGAGCTGGAGTCAAGATTTAAGTACCCCGTGGTCAAATAAATTCAGTGTTCCTAGATTCCTTTGAATTTGGAAAGAAATTGCAGTCTCAAGGAGAGGAAGAGCAAAGGGGGATAGATAAATGGATAAATTGTCATTCTCAAAGACATAGAACCACTACTTATGAATTAGATAAATGAGCAGTCTCACTTAGCAAAGACTTATTGAGATCCTAATAGAGCACACTTCATTATGTGCCATGTACAGGGAACTGAAATATCATCCCTGCTTTCTGAAAGTGTGGGAAAGGCATGAACAACAATAGGTTACAAACATCAGAATACAGAATATTGCTATAAAACAGTTATATGCAGGAATGTTTGGGAAGTACAGAGAAGAACTCAGAAGAAGAACTGGGACTAAGATTAAGCAGAGAGAATTATCGGGAATCTTTGTAAAAAAAAAAAGGGCAAATTTCTAGCTGGAATATGAAGTTTGACTAGGAGTTGTTCAATCATACAAGAAAAGAAATAGCCTTCTAGATAGGGGGAAAAGAGGAAATGCATTTTTGAAATGTCTGTATGCTGAAACCATATTGCTATAGCCATCATCTCTTCTGGGGGAAATGTCATCACTTATTGAGCCAAAGGAATAAATTCGCAGGTATGGGTAGGAAGAATTCTAAGATGGCCCCCAATAACCTATACCCTTATGATTCCATCCCTTTGAGTGTGGGTGACCTGTAACTTGTCTCTCACCTTGGGAAAGGTGATGGGGTATCACTTCTGTGATTATGTTATGTTTGGGGTTGGCAGATAAAAACACAGATGGAAAAATTCGAATTTCAGATAAGAAACAGATAACTTTTTAGTATAAGTACATTTCACGCAATATTAGGGGTCATGCTTAACTAAATGTGGCAACTCTAAGTTATATGGCAAAGAGATTTTGCAGATGTTCTGTCTAATAGCTTGATTGACAGCTGACAACTGTGAGACCTTGAACAGAGATCCCAGGTAGGTTGAGCTTAGACTTCTGATCCATGAATGAAGACTGAGATAACAAATAAATGAGTGTTGTTTTAAGCCATGATTTTTGTGACAATCTGTTATGCAGTAATAGAAAAGTATTAAAACAGACTTCCTCTTCTGTTCTCTAAGTTATCTGGCAAGACCTGTGGTTGCCTCAGATAACCAGGATTACATATCTGCACATCAGCAGAGATTAGGAAGCCAGCCATACCAGTGGGTTTCGAAGATAGAGCATTCTGTGGAGAAAATGAAAGGGTGAGAGTAGCAATTAGCCCACTTGATGGGAGTGGCTTGGAAACAAAGTATTTAAGTAGATTTCATCTAAGACCCCAAGTTGAGAATAAAGAGAGATTCTAAAGCACATGGGGATTTTATAACAGAGTAATTACACAGTGAAATGGATCATCCTAAGAAATAATGAGATTCCTGTTACAGTAAGTGTTTGAGCACTCAATGATCAGAAAGGGAGATTTTATGTGGCATAACAAAGAAGAATGAATACTTGTGCTTGGTAATATATAAGCTGCATGACTTTAGTATTATTAATAATGTTTCTTAACCTCTTTTTGTACCTCGATTTTTCTATCACAAGTTACCTACCTCTTTCATATTTTCACTGGGATTAAATAGATAAAATACCTGAAGGAATTTTTAATTTATAAAACATTAAACAACTGTTTAATGAACTAAATGAACCCCTAGAGTTGATAAAAATCTATTGAGAAAAGGCTCTAGGAGTGAATATATCATCAGAATATTATATCCATGGGTATTTGGATTCATAGGAACTCCATAACAGGAAATATTGAGGAGTTTCTGTAGGGAAGATATCCCCTATGAAATCACCTATAAAAATTAGTAATTAGCAAGCTAGTCAAACGAACTCATCAAGCTCATTTTAATAGTTACATTCTCAAACATAAACTGCCCAACCCTTTACAGAGCCTTGCTGTATAAAATATATCTTTGGGATCATTTGTTCAGATGATTGGCTGCTAATGGATAGAAACTTTCCTTATAGATTTGTAATTGGCTCAAGACAATACCTGAGTGAAAAAACCAAACATTGTTCCCCAGTAAAACTGGAGAACCTATAATAATGTGTTCATTTAAGACATAAGCTATAGATATGAGAAGATCAGGTCTTCTCATTATCAACCGAATAGGTGATTTACACATACTAGGCATAAATATTTTTTGCATGAATCACAAAATTGCTGGTATGCCCTGACTCTTCGTGTCAGGATGTAAAGGTTCCAGGGTAGAGGGTAACATTCAAACGTCAGAAGACTCCTCTGTACCTCAATGAAACCTCACCTTCGGTCACCAAGTGTTGAAACAGCTGTGGGAACTCCTATGGGGGCTCTGGATATGGCTGTGGCTATAGCTGTGACTACTGTTCCACATATGGCTGTGGATATGGGGCTGCCTACGGCTGTGGCTGCTGTACCTACTGACCATTTTGCTGTAGTAGATGCCTTCCCCTTGCTGCTAGAACATCATCCTAGAACATGTTTCTATAATACTATTTTAAGATTAATACTTCCTCTCAAAGGCTGCCCCATTTTATCATCTCTGCACCCAGATAAGGATTGGATATCACCTTGGTGTACTTCAAAACAACCTGTTAGTTACTGAGACTATATAAATGCTCCCATTATGTTACCTAAACACAGAAGATTAAATTCTGATTATATGCAAAATGAAAATTATTGGTTCTCCTATTCTTTGGTTTTGTATAGCCCCATAAGCATAAATACTCCATAGTTGGAAAAAAATCTACCTTTTCAATAAATAAATTTTATTTTGTTTTTCCTATTATTTGTGTTCTTTCTGTCAGTATCATCTCTGACTCCAGTATTTGTGTCCTTCCTGGAAAGTTGGGCAACTATGTTAGTGGAGCCTTAGGTTTATTTATTCCTTCAACCACTACTTACTTTTTGTTCATTCTTTGCTCAATACTAGATGGTTTTGTTTGGTGCAGGATTGTAGTAAATCCTGATAGTAGGTAGCATGAAGCTTTCAATCTTGACTTTTTTTTCAAAATTATTTTGACTGTGGTACAGGAAGACAGGAAGAATAAATTTTAGTGTTCTACTACACAATAGGGTGACTATAGCAAATAGCAATGTATTGTTTATTTCAGGATGGCTAGAAGAGAATATTTTGAATGTCATCACCACAAAGATATGATAATATTTAAAGTGATGGATATAGTAATTACCTCAATTTGATTATTATACTATGTATACATGCATCGAAACATCACATTGTACCCCATACTTATGTATAATTATTATGTGTTAATTATAAATTACAAAATAAATGAAATATATTGGCTGATCCATTTAAATCTTCAAATCAGCTCGTTGATATCTAAAAACTATATTGTGTTGAGATATTGATAGGGATTGAGTTGAATCTATAAAGTTTTGGGAGAATGAACCTTTTAATAATACTGAGTATAATCGATAATCATGGTATATCTCTGCATGTAGTTAGGTCTTCTTTGATTTTCTTGTTGAGCTCTAATGCAACATCGAAAAAGATTGTATTTGTACTCACAGAGGACATGGACATATTCTAGTTGGGGAGACAGATGAAAGCTTAAGCAATCAATCAGACATCTAAATAACTAAATAAAAATATTGTCAAAGGTTTTTTATAATCATTAATAAAATAAGTAGTGGTATGCTATAAAAAAAATCAAAGGGCCCTATTTTGGATAGGAAGATCAGATAAGCGTCTTTGAAGAAGTGGCAAGCTTGGATTTGAAAAATCTCAGCGTGAGTAGGTGTCAGAACTGGGGAATGAATGATCCATGCAGAGGGAGGAATAAGTGCAAAAGCCTTGAGGTGATAGGCATTTACCATGCTTAGGGACTGTAAAAAGATCCACATGACTACAGCTTATTGTATAAACAGGGGAACAGAAAAAAAGCAAGGGTGAAGAGGTAGGTGGGGGCCAGATCACACAGAGCCTTGTGCTAAAAAAGAGTTCAGATTTGTTTGGATTTTATTTTAAGATATTTATTGCTTTATCCAGCCATTTGTTCTTCTATTTGCAACTTTTAAAGATGTTTTCTGCTTATTTGTTATTTTATATAAATACCAAAATACAAATTAATACTATTTCCTTATCATTTACAAATGTATCACATTTTATATCAACACTGACACATACATTTATACCATTTCTATACCATTTCCAAATGTGTGAGTGGATAGGACTGTGGAGGAAAGGAAAAAATCCTCGTGTTAAGAGGATATGAGACTAGTTGAAAAGGTATGTGCTATGGTCTAGACTTGGAAATTTGCAAAGGAAGCTCAGAGAAGGAGGGGGAAAGGAAGAGGAGGCTACAAGAAAGAATACTTAGAAGTGTGTACCTCATAGTCCTTTGTGTTGAGGACAAGGAGAGGTACTAATTTTCTCCATGTATTTAAAGGTTGTTATATGTAAGGTAGATTAAAATTGGTTTCCTGGTTCCAGGAACCAGAATTAGATCAACATGTTCGAATTACAAGGAGGTTTAGACTTCTTAATATGTGACAATTTCCTAAACGTAAGAGCCAAAAACTAGAATTTGGTGTAGGAAGAATTTGTCCAGCTTTGGGCTACCTTACTATTTATTCTGGATATTATGAGGAAATTAAATCACACAGGGGCCAGATAAATTTAACTGAACCTTAACACCTCTTTCAAATATGAGTTTTAAAGAATACTGAGTTTATAGTTTAAACAAAGACTATGAGGCTTAGAGTCACTGAAAAAAGTAGTAATGTTATTAAAAGCAATAGGAAAGAGGAGAAAGAAATAATTGTTTATAGGTTTGGAACATGGCCAGAGATGATGAGTGCATCTTGAATATCTTATCTTATAGGAGAAAAACAAGGCATGATAGTTGAGGTGAGGTAATAACAACCATATTAGCAAAGTAAGGCAGGTCTTTGAGATTTGCTCAAGTATCTGCAGAAGCTTAAACCTAAAAAGAAGGCAAGAGATAAAAATATTTCATATTAATCAAAAGCTTCACTAGAGATTTTATGGGGGGTATACTAGGTAGGACTCAGGAAAAGAAATGTGCATGCAAGGGTCTCAAGTTATAATAGGAACTCCTCATCAGCGATTGTGAGAGATTTAGGTTGTATAGAAACTACTAACATCAAGAAATTTTCACAATATAATAAAATTTTTTTCAGACAGGAAGTTGAGAGTTCTCACAAACTGAAAACATTCAAGAAGTTACTGATCTATTTCTGGAGAAAATTATAGGCAGCATGTTAGATCAAGAAAACTTGGAAATGTGATTTTGATTAGGACTCGAACTGTCCTGAACCTTAGCCTCCTCCTTAGTTAAAATGATGTTCATGATTCATAATATGGTAGTTTCACAGAATGATTTTAAGTCTCAAATACAGACATCTGAAGAAGAAATATTTTCAATAGAAAAAGCATTTACTGCCTAGTTGTGTGCGAAGTTGGATAAAATCACATTTTGACTCAGATTAAATTGACATTTAAATAAAAAGAAGGGATATGCATGAATATTTGCTGTCATGTGATTCTCATAGAACTTTTAGAATATGATCTCATGAACCAGTAGGGCCTTTTTATAGGGACACATTACTCACTTCCACAGAAATCTTCAACTGCAGTATGGCCACACTTCCAAACACAGACTGACTGACTATTACATAGCAATCATATGACAGTCTGGGAATGCAGAAATTTACTTTCACCCTATTTAATACATAGGCACGTTTCCAATTTAGGTGTTGGTCATTTTAATGAATTTTCATGGTTACTGAGCTTCCAAGTATGCTGTGAAGCCAAGCCCTATGATGTATTGCTTGATTCCATAATTTTACAAAAACATTACCATGAAAAATGCTTCAGGGACAAGGTGAACTGAGGTAATTAGATGGTAGTTCATTTTCTGAGGATGTGTGGTCATTTTTGACAATTTTAAATGAAAAACATTAATTCATATATGTGAAAATTTATGATGTATCTGTATCTTACACATACTTTAAAAATAGTGACATTAAAGCAAATCCTAAAATATTAGTATAATTAATAGATCAATACAAGTACATAGAGAAATTTGAAAAACTGTTATTTGGAAATGCTTATATTTTGATAAAGGAAAGGGAGAAAATAAATAAATAGATTGTCCTGCTGTATGTCAGGTTATGTGCTATAAACTTTATATTTCCTATATATTTTCTATAGGTCTCTTGACAAAATTTTTAAATACATGTAATTATTTTTAATCCCATTTGGCAGTTGCAGAAACTGAGGTTCACACATGTTGAAGACATTCTCAATGACCGTAAAATTAGTCAATGTCTCAGCCAGGAAATTAATCAATCTGTTTGCCAGAGAAAGTTATTTCTACGACAGAGCCTCTGGAATTTGGAAAAGAAACTACTGGTTATCAATTTATGGCCTCTCAGCATCAAATTCATCCTTCAATATATGTGCTTTGATGATAGATGGGATTCCTTTAAGCATTTCTCCTTTAATGTGGGAGCAACTTTCACTTTTCTCAGCAGAGGATGCTGCAGGGATATTGCAGGAGGAAGCAGCTCACCTGCATTGTTTGCCTGCAGCACAGAAGGGAAGTAGAGGGTTTTGGCAGTGTGGGTGTGAGGACATCTGGTGAAGCTCCACCCCAGCCTTGGGTCCAAAATATCTCGGATCCTCAGTGACATTGAGCTTCAGCCCAGCAATAACTTATTTGGACCCTTCTACATGAAAACTAGCACTGTGAAGACATTTTGCCCATGAGTCTCTGCAGGGCTCCTACCCACACATGCATCCATATTCCCTTCCACAGGCTGCACCCACCCTCCTCTCCTAGTCTTCCTATAGCCCAGGGCTCCCCAGACCTTCCAATGCCCGCACCACCAGATGAGCATCACTTGTTCACACTCTGGGCTCCAGAGGGTGCCTTCTGCTTGCCCAGTGACTGCAAAGCAAGTTTTTTTTTTTATTAGCTTTATTGAAATATAATTAATATACAAAACCATATAAATACGTATTTAATATATATAGTTTCATGAGTTCAGATATATGCATACCCCCATGAAACCATATCCACAATCAAGATAATAAACATATTCATCATCTATAAAAGTTTCCTCTGCTCTATTTTTTTTCCTCTAGTGGTAGGAACATTTAATGTGATATCTGCCCTCTTCACAAATGTTTTAAAGTGCACAATACAGTATTGTCAACTATAGCACAACAATTTTTCAATCCATACATTCGGTGAGTAGAATATCCCTTCCAAGTTTTTCCTTTCTTGAGTATTTTTGACAGCCTTAGAGTACCATGTAGTTTCTTCATATTGTATAGATTCTCTTTTATTATCGTTTATAATGTTTATATGCAACTTTCACCGATTAACCAACTGTGTGATATTTTTGTCTCCTGACTGGACCCAGACTGACACAGATAATTTTAGTTCTAGGAGCCATTTGTGTATATAAAGTAGTGAAGTCAGTGGTAGCAGACGAGATTATCGAGTGTGTGAAGTGAGAAGCAAAGATGAAGGTTAAAGTAGTCATAAGAATCCCCAAACTTAGGGCAAAGTCGAAGAGTTGTCAATGAAGAGAGGTCATGGACCGTAGACCTATTTATCATGGATGATAGGAGAGGATGATATCAAGTCAAAGAGAGGATGAAGAAGTAATTCCATAGAAAGGTTAACTATTATCAATGTCATAATGTGAGGTTATTCAACAAAAGCAGTGTGAGTAAATATCATTATTAAAATTTTATTTAGGAAAAGACTGAGACTAAAATCAAGAAAATACTGCAAATGATTAAATCAAGCTAATTAACAAATCCATCACCTTATATACTTAATGCATTTTTGTGGTGAAAATATTTCAAACCTTCCCTTTTAGAAATTTTTGAAATATACACTGCATTATTATTTATCATAGTCACCATCTGTGAGATAGATCACTAAAGCTGATTCCTCCTGTCTTACTGAAATTGTCTGTCCTTTGATAAAGTTCTCCCCATTCCCCATCCACTCCACTTGTCTGGAGGTATTAATTATTGATTGGTTACATTTTCATGGGAAGCAGTGATATGAAGCACAAATGTGAGAATAGTCTGAGTAAACCTGTGTTTAAGAATTGGACTTATCGGTTGGACTTCAGCAACAAAGATGTTGTGAGTCAAGGAATTTCCCTCACCATAAATTGAAACTCTTAGACAAGTTTGTTGTTTGTATAATAAATGATCTATCTCCTCATATAATTGACCCATCAGAAGTTTAACAAAACTTTTTTCCCTTGTAGAAGGAAAAATATGTCATAACCTGCCTGGCAAAAATGTGGATGGAAAAGCTTTTTTTCAGAGAGAAGAAGAGTGTTTCAAGGAGTAGATGTTGCATGTTGAAATACTTAATTCTTCGTCCAAAATTCATGAGAAGTAATTTCATTATAATGGAAAAAACAAAGTATTAGGGAAGAAATAAAAGAAATTAAAATGTTGATGATATTAAAGTAGTGAGTAGAACTTATAATTTAATAGATGATTGTCAAAATCATGAAAGAGCAGAATGATAAACACATATCTATAGGTCAAACATATTTTGAGGTTGTGTTATGTCATGGTCATGAAATGAAATATTATGGAAGATAAAATTATAGTTGTATAAGCTTGGGTATTTAAGAAATGTTGTATTTATTTCCACTGAAGGCTTGAACAACTTCCTAGGGAAGCAGTAAGTAAATTATGAATTCCTAACAAAGTGGTTGTATACAGAATGAGTTCCTTATAGGCAAATGGTTGTCAAATGAGAGAACAGGGACCATGTGAGTATGACCCATCCATCCCTGGGAGTATATAAAGATGCTGGAAGAGTAGATGACACTCACACTTGAGAAATATTCTCCTACACCTCACCTGAAACCTCACTTCCCAACGCCATGTGTTGCAACTACTATGGAAACTCCTGTGGGAGCTGTGGATATGGCTCTGGCTACGGCTGTGGATACGGCTCTGGCTACGGCTGTGGGTATGGCTCTGGCTACGGCTGTGGCTATGGCTCTGGCTACGGCTGTGGCTATGGCTCTGGCTCTGGCTGTGGATATGGCTGTGGATACGGAAGTGGCTGTGGATACCGGTCTGGCTGCGGATATGGCTGTGGATATGGAGGTACCTTTGGATATGGCTGTGGTTATGGCTCTGGATGCTGTGGCTACCAACCATTTTGCTACAGAAGATGCTATTCCTCTTGCTGCTAATCATCACTACAGATCATCCTTGCCTTTGAAATGACCACTCCATGATCAAGTGCAATTGAAATCTCCCCTATTCATTATCTTCACACCAAAGTTAAGATTGGCTGTTGTCTGCTGGGTACCTGAATTAAAATACAAAAAGCTGTGTTCAGTGGATAGAAACTGAGTAATTCCATCACATCACTGAAGACAGTAGATTTTATTCTGATTATTTTTCAAAAGTAAATTCCTACATCTTTTACTCCATCTTTGTACTGTGACTATTTACAGAAGTATAAGAAGATTATATAATTAAGGCATACTAAAATGGAATAAAAACAGCAGTTTCTTAATAAAAATCTTTATTTACTAGTAAGTCTGGGCTTTTGTATGTCAGTGTTACCATTAATTTCAGAATTTGTGGTCTCTTGGAAAACTGGGTGACCACAACTTAGGAGAAGACAATTTTTCTAATTGATTGAATTTAAATACTGGCTCTTTTATATATTTCTTAATTACTTGTATGTTAATTCTTTACACATATATCTAAATATAACCACAAATACCATATTCAAAATTTTGTATCATGCATGATAAAGGATTATTAATAGATTAATGAGAAAAGGAATCTGTTTATGAGGTTAGTACACTGGTCCAGAAGTGATTGGCTTGGCCCTGTGTTTAAGTCATGGTAATTAAATGGGCAATATACGTAACCTTAACATTTGTACCCCTATAATATGCTGAAATAAAAAAAAGGAAAAAAAATGCAACAAAATTCATTTAATGTTAACATTTTAAAAAAAAACATGTGAAACAAAAAATCTTGGAGAAAGCAGGTAAACCTACTACAGTGCTAAAGGAAATCAGAAAGAAGCAGTACCCTTTTCTCTTTCTGTGTCTCACTGTTGCTTTGTCCATTCATCCATTGATGGACACTTAGGCTTATTCCACATCTTTGACGTTGTGAATAGTGCTGCAATAAACATGCAAGTGCCATTCGCCCTTATAATTTCACAGTGGTTGCTCTGTAAGACTGACATTCTGCTCAAGTCTTGGCAGGAAAAGTAAGAAGGACAAATGATTAAGAGCATTAGGTCTTTTTAAAACTTTTGTCCTTTTCTACGGGAAGGGAAACTCTTCCTATAAGACTTCTGACTACTCCTGTTTGGACATTTGTGTTATGTGGCCACTCTTAGTTGAAGGTGGATAAACAAAAAACATGGGTGTGGCTAAGGGTTGTGCTAGTCTATCAACAGTGTGTGCCCAAACTCCATAGTTCTTTGGGCATCGAGGGGAAAGGACAAGAAGCTGCCAAAGCAAAAACTTAGGTAAATGGATGTGGACGCAGTGAGCATTGTAGGGCTTGGGGGAGGGCATATCTCAAATCATGATTGGGATGTGGCAAAGTCATAACATATAACCAAAATATTTGTACCCCCATAATTTCCTGAAATAAAAAATAATTTAAAGAAACAGTAAAGGTTTGAGCTTAACAAACTCATTTGTGTCATTTATCATTTATCCACACATGGCTCTTTTCTGTGTTTTTTTTTTTTAATTTCAAAAAATTTAGAGGGTGCAAGTGTTTTTTTGTTTGTTTGTTTGTTTGTTACATGGATAAATTGTATCATGCTGAAGTCAGGGCTTTCAGTGTACTCATCCCCAGAATAGTGCCCATTGTATCTGATATGTAGATTTTCTTTATCCCTCATTTTCCTCCCATCTTCCCAACTTTAGTTTCCAATGTTCATTACACCCCATGTCTATTCAACATAGCACTGGAAGTCCTAGCCAGAGCAATCAGGCAAGAGAAAGAAATTAAGGGCGTTCAAATAAAAAAAGAAGAGGTCAAACTATCCTTGATTTTTAAAAATTTTGTACTTGTCTTTTATTTCCATTCTTATGCCTATTTCTCATTTGTCTTATAATTTATGTTACTTTATATGAAAATATCCCATTTCATTTTGCCAAAGTCCCAGGAAAGTTGGTTGTTCAATTACTTATTTTAAATCTATATAAATGGTATTATTATATATATTTTTAAAACATTTTTCCCCTCTGTACAAGTTGTGTTGAAAGATCTGTTTTTTATAAATTGTGTACATTCAGACTACTATTTCTAATTGTTGCATGGTACTCCACATGGCTCGTACACACGATTTTGCCCATTCATTGTATCAATGACACACACGTGACCACACTGCTCTTCTGCAGCATAATGTTGCTATAATTAACACCTGTCTCCTATGGGTTTCTGTGAGAATCAACTCAAAATCTGAACTGGTGAGACAAATGGAATATGTGTGTCTTATTTTACTATTAGTAAGTATTGCCAGGTCGTCACAAGATAAGAAGTTTTTCTAATGGCTAGCGCAGTATGAAAATGGAATAGGCTGTCTTGCAGGCATTTCTATCCTGAAGTTGTTAAAAAATTAGGGTATCCACTTACTGGAAAAGTCTGAGTAAATCTGTACATTTAGAACATGGGCTTAATTAATCGATCTATATCATTCACTTCTACTTTGTAATTTAGTGATTTGCAATAAAGAATAATTGAAAGTGAGGTTTGTGCAACCTGAATAAGGATAATCTAGCCTGGAGAGGCAGAAAGAAATGATACTAAATTCTGTCATAGTGTTAGGACAGAGAGGTGTAGGTTCAAAGTGAGCTTTGAGGCATCCTACCTTCTGAGTTAGTATTTCTGGATTTCTGGGAATCTGTGCAGAAGATAAACCTTAGAGCAGGAAAAAGAGAGACCGGTTTGGTAAAGCCTTTGTAGAAGAACTTATAAGTCTGGTCAGGTATTAATGCAATAATGAATATGGCCTATTTCAGTTCTTGAAGAGATATAAGGAACTATCAACTGTCGGATGCTGAGAAATTATAAGATATGGTATGATAATAGTTCAGTTGCCTTGGAAAACTAATATCTCATTCTGGTAATTATTGAAGAACAGATAAGGTGATGATCATTTGAGAGGAGTAGGTGCTGAATGGTATAGTATCTTGCTACTTATTGGTCTTGTTGCTTTGGTCTAGTAATGCAATTGCTCCTTAAAACTGAGTTTTCTTACACATAGCATGTGCATAAAATATCTTTCCAATGTTCCTGGAAGGTCCACATTCAATAATATTTTCAAAGGAAATTTGCATAATATAAATTTTTGTAAAAAACCCTCCCTCCTTATAATGAATTTATTTGCTTATGGGAGCTTGCAAAGGGAAAGCAGTAATCAAAGCTTTAAGAGATTAGTTAATATATTTATGCACATGTGACTCTCTAAGACATATTCCATGTAATTAGTGATAGATGTTTTATAATTAGCATTTATATTTACTTAAATCTCCAGACGTAAGATTTTAAATTCTGAACATAAGCAAAATAGTCATTCTCTCAGACATAATTACTTTTCTTATGTTGCTAATTTTTTTGGTGATATCAAAATTTAAAATAATGATCTCAATTGTTTTTCATTTAAAACCATAGAACATTTTCAAGTCAAATGTTTTACAGGTAAAAGATAAATACTTCCCATAATTATGGGATTGAATATATGTTATGATTCCAAGTTCAATCAATTGACAAAGTCTCAGCAATAATTTATTCTACAAAATGCTTTAATCACATTGCAGTTAGTTTAATATTAAGATAATTAATTTTCTCAGGATTTGTATTTGCTTTCTTCATTAAATTTCAATTATTATAATAGAAATTGGACAAATGAATGGAGTACATATTATCACATGCATTTTTAGTTGAGGCTCAATTACTTTAAGAACATTTCTTAAGTTTGTACAGTTTATAAATGGAGCCAGGATTCAGACCCAAGTCTACCTAATTTCAAAAGATTTTCTTTCCACTTTATAAAAATTTGTGAATTAGTCTATGAATGAATAATGTAATCCAGTGTTTAAAGAGTCAAAGACAAGTAGCCATTAGAAACTTGATTACCAATGAGTTTTAGAAAGTAACATGGAGTCTCGAATGAGAAGCTGGGGTCACACTTCAGTTACTATATTTTTGTAGAAGTAACCATGCTTAAGAGGACTACAAAGATTTTTTATTAACAAAAAATGTTATGAAAAACCATAATAAGTTTAGGTTTAATTTTGAATTAAAATTTTCTAGGAAGACATTGAGTCCTAAAAATAAAACAACCAATTTAGGAAAACTTATTTTTGCAATCTTGTGATGAGGCAAGAGAACTGAATTCTCATTGGGAAATAATTGCAACTAAAGAAAAAGAAGGCTCAAAAAAAAAGAGAGAGAGAGTATTCCTTAAATACTGGCAACTTTCTAATCGTGGCCAATGCTGACAAATGAGGATATGAAAATAAGTCAGAAAATTACTACTTGGGATATTTTGAAGACAGGAGAATCAGCACCAGTAATTAGAAAGCTAAATTTACTTTAAGATCAAGAGGCATAAAATGCAACAGAGATTTAACTCAATGTGTTATAATTAGACATCAAAACACTGTTACAAATTTTTATCATGAAAATTTGTCACTGAGGACATGTTTAGAGATAAGTATATTTCTGCTGTGGAAATGCATATATTTTCTAAGATTAATACTGTGTGGAAAGCAAAACTCAGATATCTTTGATCAAAGTGAAAATCATTGTAAAAGCACTGGCTGTTTTCTGGAAATTGATCTGTCCAATACTTTCTCAAAATCTAAATGATTGTAAGTGACATAGAAAGTTCAGATATTGGCTCTGACCAATGTACTTAATCAGAAAATGTCTTTGATAGAATGAAATAATTCTTACTTAAAATATTTGAAATAAAATACAAATAGAAGAAAACTAAATATAATACAGCAATTTATTTAAATATAATAAAGAAATTTAACAACAAAAAAATCAAAGGCAAAGTATTTTATCTACTTCAGCCAAATAATAAAATATTTCAGTAAAGATTAAGAAGCAGACAGGGTTAGCAGCTAACATCATTGTCAAGTGTAGAGAGAAAAGAAAAGAACAGAACAAGCAAAAACATTGGGGAAAAGAAATAATCTTTTTGATGATTACGTCCTTGTATGCAAAGAAAACTCATGATACTAAAGTGAAAAAGGGCTAAAATTAATCAGAAATTTTGCAAAATATATGGACACACAAAAAAGTGTTCAAAAAGATTTTCTGCTTACCTAGATTTAAAAATGAAAATGATTTTTATAATGTGATATAACTATAAAATTCTCAGAGAAAATTAAAAAGAAAGATGTAATGGCCTATTTGAAGAACAGTATAATAGAATATATTATTAAAGAAAAAAAAGATGTGAAGAAGTGGAAATGCAGATTTTATCTTGAACGGGAAGATCTATCATAAAATGTAAATCTTCCTAATTAATATGTAAATTAAGACATCTACTGGATTCTTTATTCAATAAAATCATTCTAAATGTACATAAAGTGCATTCTCAGGAATCATCAAGAAATAATAAAAAATAAGAATACAGTTTTGGTTTAAGAATAGAAAAATAGAAGAAAGAAATATAATCAAGAATTTTGACATTCATTTGAGTACTTTGAGAATATATGACAAAATTTATAGTACAATATGGTAAAAATTGAATAATTATTTAACAAATAGTACTGATACAACTGGATATCCATCTAGAAAACAATAAAAGTCGACCTTCAATCACACTACCTAAAAAAATATTCCAGAAAGATTAAAGACTTAAACATAAAAATTAAAGCAGAAAAATATAAAAACAAAAGTCCCCTGCAAAAAAGAAAATCCAAGGGAGTACATATGCACACACACAACACACACAAACATACACACATTATACATATACACACACATATATACACACACAGTGGAAATCTTTGTCAGGAACAGAAACATAGAACCTGTGAATGAAAAAATAGATGAATAAAATGAAGATAGCAGAAGAGTGTTAATGTCTTAACATATAGAAAGCCATACAACTCCATAGAAAAATATGCAGATGATTATAAGTAGACATTCTATGTAAGAGAAATACAAATGTCCAAATATATTAATAGGTATTCAAATTCAGTCATGGCTAGGGAAATTCAAAATAAAAAAATATTACATTATTGTTTTTATCAGATAGGTAACAACATTTTTGTGGCTGTTGCTGGCAGGGAGGTGTGGAAACCAGCACACTCATGCAGTGCTGGTAAGAGTGGTTCCTTTGGCTCCTGTTAAGTCTGTCTGGGAAGATCTCTTGCTGTCCCTACAGGTCTAGCTGCTCTGGGTATAGGCCATCTACTGACCAAATGTGCCACTTATTTTTCTCTGAGATTGTAACTTCCAACACATTCCATATCTTTGACATCATCATCTATTACATATTTTCCTTCACTACCCTTGTATATAAATAATTTTTCTTTCAATACGAGTTTAATGTTAAGTACTTGCATATCAATAAAGAGATTTCAGTTTTTAGAATTTAAGCTTTATTTTTGGAAGACATGATAAAAATTCATATATTCAGAATAAACACTTGTATTTGCTGATTCTGCTTTGCTGTGATCATGAGCATATTCTGAGAACAGGAGCTTAGCATAAGATTTCTAATAAAGTTTCTTTTGTAAGGAAGTCTGTTTATTTGTATGCATTAGAACATTTATTGGTTGTAAACTTTAGGTTATCTTTTGTAAACCAAGCAATTATAGTACTGTTTATTTGGTTTTAAGTAAAATTAAACATCTATTCCCAAACATTTCAAAGTTTTTGTTTAATTCTTGACACTTAAAAGTGGGCATGCACACATCTGTACTCATGGTAGGTTTTGCAAAGAGTTTCAGTGGGTCTCTCCACTTGTGCTTTGATTTTTATAATGGCAGTTTTTGTGACAGGAAATAATAGTTCATAGATACCTTAGGTATGGTAATAGAGAAAATTTGCAGTGGCAATAACATGATTTGAAATATTTGCCATCAGAAGACTAGCAAATCGCCTCAACCAAATAATTTTTATAAATTTGTGGTCTTTTACAAACTTCCTGGGTTTCAACATTAATTTAAACATTCTACTTAATACAACTAGAGTAATTAATACAAATTTTACATAGTATAACTAGCCTTTTCCACAAATATACAGTTATCTGTATTTCTCCCAAAGAAATCATTTGTTTTTAAAATGTATTTGGCTTAGTTGTAAATATCTCAAAACACTGAAGGAAAGGAAAACGAAATAATTCAGGATAAAATGGTGGTGAAATTGCAAGTTTCTATACAAATATGAAGGTGGAATGCATTTGAATATTTCCCAGTTAAACAAAAGGGACTTAATGAAAGATAATGACCTGAATGAACTTTCTCAAAAAGAATAATAATAATAAAACCACACACAACAACATGGAACTATTGTATATATTTTGCAACAATAAATAAGATTAATGTGTTATTGAAAATATACATAAAACAACATTTCTGAAGAAGATTTACACTAGGAAACAGAAGAAAAATTTAGGATGTGCTGCTTAACACTCTCAGAAATATTAAGATCAACTCAATGAAAGGTTAAATAAGCTATTATATTGAAAATTAGGAAAGAAAGTGAGAGAAGAAATAATATCAATAAAGATTTCTGAAAGGGCTAACAAGAAGTGAAGAAGTAAAGAATGTAACTAGTGTGGGTAAAAAATGTATCAGTAGTAGAGGTCAAACATGAAAAATATCATATCGAATCCAAAAATTAGCCAAGAAGAACGCAGTGATCAGAAATGATAGCTTCCAATCAGCTGTTGTCCAGAAGATGATGGATCCCCAAGGTAAGGCTAAATGGTATTCCTAAAGAAAATAATTAACAGTTCAAAACATTCAAATGTACAGTAGATGAAAATTTCATTAAGTTGAATAAATCAAATCTATTGATAACAAGAGCTATAGATGTTCACAAAAATAAATAAAAAGCAACAGCAATAAAGCATAACTTGCTGGAATGATTGACCTTCAAGGATAAACCAAGACTTCTGCATGGAACTGGGCAAAAGAAATGCCATCTAAAGGGAAAAATAACAATTCTGTTCTTCACTTTCTCTCCCAGAGCTGGGATACCAGAACAATGATTACAATATTTTAAGGACTAGGTTGTTACATCAAGAATTTTAACCGTCCGCCCAATATTGCCCATGGATTAAGATAATACGAAATTATTTTCAAACACACAAACATTCAGGAGGCAGATTACTAATGTGTCTTTGGAAATGGAAAAACAAAACAAAATAAAGCAATGAAAATCCCAAAACTACTTGAAGATGTGCACTAGTCAACTGAAGATTGAATAAGAACAAATAACTTATAAATAAGGGAGTTTTTGTTTCAAAGGGTAATGATGAACATTAAAACCATTTAAACATAAAATTAAGTGTAGATATTTAACATATGACTAAAACCTAAAGAAATAGATTAAGTACTAAGAGTAAAAATAATTTGAAAACTAGGGAAATGGTCACAGAATATAGCAATAAAAACAAGAGCAATTTAAAAGGATTGGATATAAAAGAAACATAGACTAAAGAAAATAGCAAAAATAAAAACACCAAAGAGAATGTAAAACAAAATATAATTAGCTGACAGAAGTAAGATTAAAGTGTACATGATAAATTTAGCTGTTAAAATAAAAACATAAATTAAGGCAAAAGTCAACTACGAATACAATTATGTAATTTCTATGAGATACACATGTAAAAATAAATCAGAAGTTAACAACCAAAGGAAAGGCAAAGATTGGTTATCAAATGGACACCAATATAAAAGTGTCTGTGATATTAACATTAAAAGTTAAGTATAACGTGTTAGTTACAAAGGAGGCTTATATTTTATGGAAATGAATCTCAACAAGTGAAACCTATATAGGTTTATTGAAACCTATAAAATAAAAAAAGAAAGAAAATATTGTATCTAGATAAGTTGACAGAAAATTAGTACTAGTGTGAAACTAATTTTCTCTCTGAATTCTTGAAAGATCATCTTGACAAAAGATAAATGATTGGAAGGTTAAAAAGATTTCAAGAATATATTAGAAACTATCTGCTATATAAAATTACCTTTCTAAGCATCTAGAAAGTTTTTTTTAAGAAAATTTGAACAATAAGTTCTAAAAGGTAGAATCAGTGTAGATTACAGATAATGACAACACGATTATAAATCTAGAAATAAATAACAGCAGTGAAATCATATTAAAGAAGGTTAAAATAAGTCATTTTGTATTCAAAGAAGAAAATAACATTAAATCATTTTAAAATTTAATAAATAAGACTACATATAAAACCTCTGGATTATTGCAAACTCTATACTTAGAGGTAAGTTGTAGAATTCATCACCTTTATTACATTTTAAAAACTATATTCTTATTTTACAAGAATGAAAATGGACAAAAAGCCATTGAATTTTTTGAAAATCATATAAAGAAAAAAACAAACATAAGAAAAGCAGGAGAATAATAATTTAAGCAGAAATTAATGAATAGAAGACAAATGTAGTGTCAAGTTTAATATCAAAGAGCTCGTTGTACTGTAGTGATGAACATCTAAGAAGTTTATCAAAGAACCAAAGAAGAGGCAAGCACACAAAAATCAGTAGTGAGTAAGAGGACAAACCTAGTTGACAAAGGAGTTAAACATGTTATTGATTTATATTAAAATTTAAAAAATCTGAAATAAGAATGTATTTTTTTCTAGGAAGATCTTAATTACCAAATGTTGCTAAAAATAGATAGGAAATATGTATAGTTTAATATCTATAAAATTCTTGAGGAAATTGTTCAATATCTACCCCTAAAAACTATCCAGATAGCTTCAAAGGCCATTCATTTCAGCCTTCAAGAAAGAGACAATTCTGAAGAGTTTGAATATCTATGGATCACAGAAAAAGGCAAGAAAGCTTTAATAGTTGTCAAATTGAGCACAAAATAGTATTTCACTTTGGCTACTGAGGCAAAAATATAAAATATTAATAAAACAGTTATATTTTAAGTATAGTTATAATTATCTTTCAAAGGCCTCTTGTATGAATAGTGTTCACTCTAGCATTGCTAGGATAGTCCATATTATGAATTCATATTAGTTTAGAAGAAATGAAAAACACTAATTGATGTTCCAAAGACATTTAATAAAATTCAATAGCGATTCATAATAAAAAAGCTATTAGTAAAATTGGCAAGGAACATTTATCTTTTGCAAAACAAATTCTAGCATCAAATTTATTGTTGAAACTCTAAAACGTTCCCACAAATGAGTAAGAAGACAATAGTGTCCACTGTCGCCATTTTTTTATTCCTAAGGTAATAAAATAAAATGATGCATGAAACTAATATAATTTACAGATGAGTTGGCTGTAGGCTCAGAAAACCTAAGAGAGCCACTAAAAATATATTAAAACGAAATAATGAATTTCTCAAGGGAGTCAGTTATAAATAAATAAATACCAGTAAAATCTGGTAGAAAGTAGACTAAAAACAGAGTGAAGTAAGGAAAGAGGAGGATTCATCCATTTTCTCTGAACCAGTGGCTCTCAAACTTTAGTGTGCGTAAGAATTATCTATAGAGCTTGCTAAAAAACGCAGATTGCTGGGACTCCAGAAATGCTGATTCGGTAGATCTGAGAATGACTTGATAGTTTGCATTTCTAACAAGTTCCCAGGTGATCTGAATGCTGCTGGTCCCTGGACTATATCTGGATATCACTTTGCTATGTGAATCTGAAAACTTACCATCCAGTTATATTACACAAGAAAACTAAACCTTGCCAAACCTTCAACATCCTTCACTTCTACTATCCCAGTGAGGTATATTCCAAATCCCTGAAGCCTACTGCCGCATTGGGATTTTCTTTTTTTTGAAACAGAATCTCACTCTGTTGCTCAGGCTAGAATGCCATGGCATCAGCCTAGCTCACAGCAACCTCCAACTCCTGGGCTCAAGCGATCCTTCTGCCTCAGCCTCCCGAGTAGCTGGAACTACAGGCATGCGCCACCATGCCTGGCTAATTTTTTTCTATATATTTTTAGTTGGCCAATTAATTTATTTCTATTTTTAGTAGAGACGGGGTCTTGTCTTGCTCAGGCTGGTTTTGAACTCCTGACCTTGAGTGATCCTCCTGCCTCGGCCTCCCAGAGTGCTAGCGCATTGGGATGTTATAATCCAGTATTCATCAGTCTCCCAACTCTGCTAGGATGGGTTCATCTATTTCTTTCAACATTTAGAGATAGTTAGAGAGCAAGGGTAAAAATCTACCAGTAATCCTAAATCAGTATCATTGCCATCCCTAAAAATTAAAAGGAAAAGGAGGAGAAGGAGGAGAGAAAACACTTGAGAGAAGCTCAAATGAAAGCCTCAAATACAACAAAGCCATGGTTAGAGAAAGTTTTTTATTTCTAGGCTTCCTAGGATTACAGGATCCAGTCCCTATGCCTTTCAATTCCCTTGCATTTACTGATTGTTTTCCCCAGATATTACAATATCACGTTCATCTGATGAATAGGTTTGCAAGACATGCAGAGGAAGGTTCCTTCATTTAGAGTGGTGCTTCTCAAATCTGAATGGACACCACATTTACCTACCTGGAGAGCTGTCATTAATGTCAATGCCTGGGAACCATCCCCGAGATTTTGGCTTCATTAGTCTGAGCTGCAGCTATTGGCAATTTTCAAAAGTTTCCCCAGGAAAGTTAATGCACCTCCATGATTGAGAAGATGTTCCCTATCACCTCAAAGTCTGCTAAGAAAAACTGCGCCCCAGCCCAGAGGATAGAGAACTTTCCCCAAATAGCCAAACCATTTTCTTTACTGCCACCTGCCACCTTTACTGCCACTGCTACCTGGAAATATGTACTTTCCATTTGATTGAGATGAAAGCTCAAAAGTACCTCTGCAGTTAAATTTGTGTGTCACGTTCCAATGACCTTGTGATAATCACTGGCAGCTCGCCATCTGTGACCGCTGATTTTAAGTGTCCACTTGGCTGGGCTGTGGAGCCCAGATGTTTGGTCAAACACCAGACCAGATGTTGCTGTGATGGCCTTTTTAAAAATGAGATTAACATTTAAATCACCAGACTTGAGTAAAACAGACAACCTTCTGTAACATGGGTTAACTTGATCCAGTCTGTTGAAGGCCTTAAGAGAAGAGTGATCTCCACCAGAGCGAAAGAGAAATCTGCCTTCAACCTGCCTTCGGACTCAAGCTGCAATATCATCTCTTCCCTCAGGCCTGCTCAGCAGATTTGGTTTTGCCAGCCCCCCAAAATCATGTGAGCCAATTCCTTAAAATCTCTCTCTCTCTCTCTCTCTCTCTCTCTCTCTCTCACACACACACACACACACACGCACACACACACACATTTGTATCCTGTATGTGCATATATGCACATATACATCCTATTGGTTCTTTTTCTATGGAGAACCCAGACTAATATCCCATTCAAGTAGGCAAAAGTGAGATGAACTGCTAAATCTATTAGATTCATGGCTTCCCTTTGGGCAATTTTGGCCCCTGATCAATATTGAGTTCCCTGAATTACTCTTAAACCTTCTGAGCACATGAGCCTCTCTAGGGTCCTTAGCTTCAGAGCCTGCAATCTCTGTTCCTGATTTCACCCCTATTTAGAACCCTAAGAGGCTGTTGTCCATAAAGACTGGAAGGTGGGGAGCTTAAGTTCAATATTTTGATATGCTGAAATAAAAAAAATAATAAAAAAATTGTTAAAAAAAAAGTTCAATATTTTGGTCTTAAAACCTTTCCAAATATTTAGAAGTATGTGGCAGCTAGATTGAGCTTTCAACAATAACCTCTGTACTTCAGATTTCAATTTCAGAACCATAAAATAAGCCAATTTGAGATGGGGGCACAAGGCAAAAGTTAGAAGAAACATGGAATATTAGCCTTCACAGCAGAACCTTTCAGATTCATTTAGAAGAATGATTGCTCAAATAGGCTATGTTTCCATTATCATCTCGGCTTTGTGAATCACAGAAAGTACATTGCTAATTACCATTTGTCTTGTTTTAAACAGGTCAGAATGTCCTCCAAAATAAAATCTAGGTAAGCCAGTAAACATTTGTATTGGCCAGTGCTATTTTATCTAGAGACCTTGCTATGAGGACAAGATGACTGATCTACAGCAGTTGTTCTAAGCAGTAGAGCTTATCAGATTTATACAGAGGGCTTGAAAAACACAGATTTTCAGGTCCAGCTACTAGAGTTTCTGTTTTAATAGGTTTTGGGTGGAGCCTGAAAATCTGCATTTGTGACAAGTTCCCAGGATGGACTAAACTTTCAGAAACTCTGGCTCTTAAAGAAATGCAATCAAACAAATAAATTAATAGCAAATATCATTTCCACCTGCATTCAGTATGTGATCAATGGGGATTCACTCAGTGCTGATATATGTGCTTGATCAACACTGTGATAGGTTCTGTGAAGATAGTGAGGATAGTTGCTGCCATCAAAGAACTAACCATCCACTTATTGTATCAAGACTAACACATCTATTTTTGTAGTAAATAACAAACCTTGAGATGTAACAGCTTATGGGACACAGATGAAAAGTTAGGTAGGCATTCACAGGAAAGAGAGATAATGAGGACTCTGGTAACTACAGAAAACTTCTGTTGAAATGGAAACTCGAACTGGGCCTGGAAGAACTGGATCAACAGATTGAAAAAGAAAAAAATTCAAGGTGGAAGCATGACATGGGGACAGAGGCAGAGGTGAGAATGGACATTCAATCAACTGTCTGAAGAAAATGGCTGGCCTTTTTCATGTGAATGAAAATTTAATAAGTAAGGTGATGATTCCCATGATTCAAACTGGTAAACAAGTTTAGAATGGTTGAGTAGGAGGTAAATTATAAAATCTGTGAGCCAGGCAGAGGATTTAGAATTAGCACAGTAGGAAATTCAGGATGTTAAGCAGAAGAAATCCATGATAAGAATAATACGTAAGATATATAATTAAGTGACAATGTGCAGAACAGATTGGAATGAGGAAATGAATGCCTGGAGCTAAAGGCTTATTGGGGCATCCAAGAGTAAGAATATTAGTGCCAGAGTTAGTCTTGTTGCAATAAGACAGTAAGAAAATAGATGTGCAGCATTTCCTATGGAAGCTGATTGGTTTTAGTGATACAAGTAAATGAATAAAAATGGCACTTTTAAACTTGGGTAATCATCAGGAAAGGTAGTGCTGTTAAGAGGTAGAAGTATTTTTAGAAGTTAATTTTGCCAGAAAGACATATTTGGTTTTAGAAACACAGATTTGAAGTTATAACACATTCAAGAAGGGAATCGTCTAACTGAGATTTGTAGATTTAGGATGAAGAATAGTACATGACATATCAGTAATTGATATTAATTTGTTATTTAAAGCCGTCACCATGAAAGAGAATATTTACTCTCACATATTTATTCCTTAGGTTCTATTGTAGCACCTTGTATAGGGCAGGCACACTGGTAGGAGTACAAACTGGAATTTAATGAGGGAATTTAGTGGAGGGGAGAAAGTCAGGGAATTGAGTCTTGGAAGAGCCTCTTAGTGGGAGTTTAGGTAAAGGCAGAGGAATGAATGAAGAACACATGTGAAAGGTAAAGGGATAAACGGAGGATGAAGATGGTATTGAAAAGGATTTGAAGAAGAGAAGGTAAGGTGATAAATTGATGCAGCAGACATTAAGGGAAACAATAATGGAGAAAGGTCACGGGGCTTGGCAAAAGAAAACATTAAATATCTCTTAGGAGTAGACAGAAGAAGAGAGCAGAGATGAAGAAATTTCTGAAGAAATCCGTAGAGAAATAAAAGCAGAAACAAGTTAGAATGCCACTCTGGTAGAGAGCTAATGATTAGAAGAAAGAAAAAAAAATCCCTCATCCTCTGAGATTGAAGGGAATGCGCCCAATGGAAATATGATGTATTTTCAACACAATCATCTTTTTCAAAATCAACATACTTTTTTACATAAATCTATCAGCACTAAATATTTCTTGCACATAATGCAATCTACTGTTATAAATTATATGTGCATTTGAATGTACACATTAAATGAACATTGACTTTGAACTAAAGGAATTTCCATTAATAGTATGATAGCATTGAATTCTTACATGGATATTTTATAGAATGAGATAAATTAAATCTAATAAATGTGAATTATAAAGTGTCTAGTAGGATAAGAAGTTGCTTACTTTTTACTTTCCATTTTTAAATTTTGCAGACAAGTAAAGGTTAACATTCATACTTCCTTTCTCCTGAGGGGGAGAAATCTTCATGAAGGGTGGAGAACACAGGAGTTAAGCACTTTTCAGAGGTAGAAATGAAGATTTTCAGATTTGATGGTGTCCCAGGTATAGAAAAATTCATTGACTCCAGAAAGAAAAATTACTTAAAAGGTCAGTAGTATATTTGGTAAGAAATAGGAAACAGCTGGGGATAGAATATAAAACTTAATTTTATCACCATATATTTTGAAATTTATTAGTGGCTTTATGGAGAGGGGTATTGTGGTCAAAGGCATTAGTGTATATTATTAGTGACTTATTAGTGTAAAGTTGTGAATTTTATTTAGAGTGGCACGGGGTCGTCAGTGCCACATGATACTGAGACCACAGTTGCAAAAATGGAAAGGAGAATATGGGAAAGATGAACAAACTTGCAGCAAACTTTTCATTTCACTGAATATAGTGAATTTTTATTAATGAAAATTTGAAAATAATTACATAGTATATTATGTCATCAATAATTGGGAAATTGAAGCAGAAACAAATTTCCAGAAGACTAAAATGAATTCTTATATGGTTAGGAAATACTTTCCAGAGCAACTCAGCATGTTTGGTGGGGGGGGGGGGGAAACAGTGATCACAATTTCTTATAGTCACATGAAAGTCCTAAATCTGAAAAGGAACAGATATTTATGTGGTGTATGAAATGATAGAACAAAATAATTCCACAAAAAAATTATATACTGCTATCGTAGTGCCCCTGCACAAGGCAAGATGGTTACAGGGGTATAGAATTCACAAAGTAAAATCAAATAAAAAATAAAAGTAAAAATAAGGTTCTCACTTTTATCGAGCTTATATATATTAAAATCAGTAACATGAGACACTTATACAAGCAGACACAAACATACAGTATGTCATAGTACAGATTATTTGCAGCAAAAGATGGTTCAAATAAAGTACCACATTTTAGAAGTTTTCTTCAGATTGTCTAACTGAAACTCAATCCTCATGGAGCATCTTAAACAAGAGTTTTCAATTCTCATGGTCAAGCAATACCATACTTAGGTTGAGTTGAGACTAATTTAGTGGAAAATTAATTCAGCTCTGTCAAAGGTTTATTATGAAAATATACAGTTTCATCCAGGAAAAACTGCCTATACCACATGGTTACTTTAAATAATGACCTATTGGACTTAATATGGCCTGTTTTCTTAAACTGTGTAAAAATGCCAGTAGTTTTCTTTATGATTTGGAGGCTCTTGCACACATAAGATTTTAGTATTCTAATGTACACCTTACAGTAATACCTTTCAAAAAAAAAACTTAAAGTTACTTCTCAAGTTATTTATTTATTATTTTTTTCTTTTTTATTTCAGCATATTATGGGGTTACAAATGTTTAGGTTATGTATATTGCCCTTGCCTCACCCGAGTCAGAGCTTCAAGTGTGTCCATCACCTAGACGGTGCACACCACTATTTTAACACAAAAATATGTTAGTTTATTGAACAATGTCAGACTGATGATTTTCATATAGTGTTTCTCCTGAGGACAATTAAAATGCTCCTGTGACATGCTGGTTTGCACTCCTACTACAGTGCCTGGCATATAGGTGCAAGTAAAACTTACAGAATAAATGTAAATTGTGAATACCCTGAAAGGGATTTTATTTTATAGTGTTTAATAGCATATTTTTCATCTTGGAAACTCTAATTCTTGGAACATATTTTCATATCTCCCAGTCCCAGTGTTCCTGGAAACATAGATGGAGAATAAAATGCCATAAATTCAAAGCAACCAGGACTAATACTCAGGGAAAGATCTGTGCTCAAAAGAGTAATTTAGCAAATAACAGTTTCAAAGAAATGGGACATGACAAACTGCACTGGATGAAGGGTAGTATCTCAAAATATTGATGTGATTATCTCACTCATTTTCCCAAAACCTTCTCTTGTTCTCTATCGCTTTTAGAATCAATTCCATACTCTTTACCTTAATATTCAAAGCCCTTTATTATTTAGGCCTAGTTTATTATACTCTTTTCTCTATTTTGTTCCCAAGAAAAAAGGAAAAGAAAAATACTGGTCCTCACAGAGCCTAGTAAGAAGAACAAAAATTAAATAAATAAAATGCAAGTATATTATATGGTGATAAATGGAGAAAAAATTAAGTAGAGAAGACAGATAGATATGTGAGAAAGTTCTAGTTATAAATAATATTATTCAGGGAAGGCTGTAGTGACATTTGAACAAGCCCTGATGGCAGTGAGGAAATGAGTCCCATGGGTCTAAGTGGTGTAAGTTGCAGGTAGAACACAGCAGGGATAAGCACCCTGAGTGGACCTGTTTCTGGAGTGCTTTGAGGTCTGTCCCATGTGATTTCTCTTTCCTTTTTCTCTACTCTGGTGTCACTTTATATCTTCATTAACTCACCCCATGAACCTGCGATTTGCTTCTTTACATGCTTTTCTTCTTTATTAAGCTGGGAATTTGTTGAAGATCTGTTTTGAGTCTTATCAATATTTTTATTTTCAGCAGTGGCTACTGTCATGTTCTGTTTTTAAGGAAGTTCTCAGTAAATTCTAATTGAATTGAATACATATTTTTTTTCAGCATATTACGGGGTTACAAATGTTTAGGTTACATACATTACCTTTGCCCTGCCAAGTCAGAGCTTCAAGCATGTCCATCCTCTAGGCAGTGTGTGCCTGTGAATATACCCACCCCCTCTTCCCCCTTCCCACCTGTATGATACTCAATGAATGTTATTACTATATGTGCACTTAAGTGTTGATCAGTTAGTACTAATTTGATGGTGAGTACATGTGGTGCTTGTTTTTCCATTCTTGGGGTACTTCACTTAGGTGAATGGGCTCCAGCTTTATCCAGGATAATATAAGAGGTGCTGTATCACCATTTTTTTTTGTGGCTGAGCAGAACTCCATGATATACATATACCACATTTTATTAATACACTCATGTACTGATGGGCACTTAGGTTGTTTCCACATCTTTGCAACTGTGAATTATGCTGCTATAAACATTCTAGTGCAAATGTCTTTTACATAGAATGTCTTTTTGTCCTTTGGGTAGATTACCAGTAACAGGATTACTGGGTCAAATGGTAGTTCTACTTATAGCTCTTTGAGGTATCTCCATATTACTTTCCATAGACGTTGTGCTAGTTTGCAGTCCCACCAGCAGTGTTTGAGTGTTCCTATCTCTCTGCATCCACACCAACATTTATTGTTTTGGGACTTTTTGATAAAAGCCATTCTCACTGGAGATAAGTGACATCTCATTGTGATTTTGATTTGCATTTCCCTGATGATTAGAGATGTTGAGCATTTTTTCATGTGTTTGTTGGCCATTAGTTGTTCTTCTTTTAAAAAGTTTCTGTTCATGTCCTTTGCCCACTTTTTAATGAGGTTGTTTGATTTTTTTTTACCAACTTTCCTGATCTCTTCCTGAGTACAGTTGCAGATTTGATGATGATACTGGTGACATGTGACAAGATGGGGATCACTATGCCCCTATCTTTCTTTAGGAGCTTGAGATGAGAGTCTTGACAAGGATGGGAGAGTCTCAGTGTTGGGCTGGTGATACAGGCTTTTGCTGTTTGGAGGCCATATGGACCATGAGGTACAATGAACAGTTGCTATGGTCATTAATACTGATTCTAGGAAATAAGCTTCACAAAGTGTTTATTGAGGGCAATGCCAGCCCTAGCAGTTATCACTTTTAACATCATATTCAAAACCTGGTCTTTTGTGCAGCCCAGGATGATCTTCAGAGAACCTCTGAATGTTGCTTCATCACCTTTTTGATGTCATCATATTTTGTAGTTCTACTGGATTAAACAGGGTCCCCCCAAATTCATGTCCACTCAGAACCTCAGAATGTGACCTTATTGGAAATGAGGTCTTTGCAGATATAATCTAGTTATGATGAGGTGACACTGGATTAGAGGCAACCCTAATAAGATGGCCCCAAATTTTATATAAGGACTGATATTCTTACATAAATGAAGAGGGAACTTTGGATATATACTTGCACAGAGGGAGGGCACACATGGAGAATGCCATCTGAAGATGAAGGGATAAAAAGATGAATCTACAAGTGAAGGAATGCCAAGGGTTGCCAGCAATCTGCAGAAACTAGGAGAGAGGCCTGGAGCATAGTCACCCTCTGAGCTCGCAAGAAACAACTAACCTTTGACATCTTGATTTAGAACTTCTAGCTTCCTGATGAAAGGATATATTTCTATTGTCTTAAATCAGCTAGTTTTTTGTAATTTGTCATGGTATCTCTGGGAATGTAATACAATAACTTTCTCTAGATGGCAGATCAGAGCTAGCATGGACAGGTTGTATTTGTGATCATGCCAGTGAACTTCCCAATCAGCTTGGGGGTGGCTGTGCCAGTAGATACAGGTGCAATGGTATAAACAGTGCCATGGTCATTGGAACATTGCTGAAGGACCATCTTTGGTCTTTTAAGTGGCAATGATACCATGGACTGTGATCATTAGATCCTTGTTAGTTTCTGTGTAATACCAAAGTGGACATGGATAACCTTGACTACTTAAATCAAGCACTTGGTGCAGTACGAGGCTTTGGTGACAGTCTTGAAGAAGTTATCCTTTTTCATTATTTAGTCCCATCCTCAAAACAAAGGCATGGGAAGAAGAGAAAGAGAAAATGACCTTTAGGCTTGAAGGTTCTAAAGTGAGATGCAGAATTTTCTAAGGTGGTTAAGACAAGAAAAATTTGGAAGATGTTGGATATATCTATTATATTGATTGTGGTAATGGTACCAAACTCATTGGCATATGTCCAAATTCATCAAATTGCACATATTAAATATGTGTAGTTCTTTGTATATCAATTATACCTCAACAAAACTGTTAAAAAATTTTTAGAAAAGATACAGTGGACTCCTCAACCTTGGTAGCATCAACATTACCCCATTTGAGGTTGGTGGTATTTTGCTCCTAGAAGAGGGAGATGCACTTTCAATTCACTGTAAGTTTCTTGTTCTGAACCTTAATGCCACCTTTCTTGTAGCATTGAACTTGCCACAAGTTGAACCATACTTGACATGTCGGGGTCAATGAATAGATTATTTATGGTCACCATAGCCACTTTGCTAGAGTTGAAAACAGCCCTAGTCACCAGGTACCCAGTATGATCAAATCTTGTTTACTCCAATTTTCACATTATGTCTCAAAGATACAGCTGGCATTGGACAAAAAGCTGTGGCTTCTGCTGAATATGGAGGCTTAATTTAGCTTTCGTTAATTTATTTCACTAGTTTGTTTTCATGAGCTATTAAAATGGAAAAGGTATAAGTTTAAAAGTAAGAGGTAAGAGAAAGGTTTTTTATTTTTTTCAAAGATAATATATACCAAGCAAGAAAGTAGATACCTGTAGAGTGCAACACAAGTGCACTCCATAGGTGGTGAGATAAAAATTTTAATAAAATGTCAATTGAAATTACATTAGAATTTGGCAATTGTTCTGATGAGTAGTTACAGTAAACTTTATGTAAAATGCAATGGATTTCCTAAATTTTCTATCTCAGTTTAATATTAAGTGAAATACTCATCCTGTAGAAACAGTAATAGGTATAGTGGCTAATGTAATTGGGCCTGGCAGATTTGAAGTTGGAGAATTAGGAGTGAAGTCTAACTAGCTTGTAACAAGCATTTTGATAACATTGCCCTAAGTTTAAGTTTTATGGGAAAAACAAACATATTTGGATGAGGTTTCATTAAACCTCATCCTAGACAACTCAGTCTAGGATGTGACCTAGACTGAGGTCTAGAGTTGTCTAGACATCTTCTGACTTGTGTTTCAGAGAATATTTGAGGGATGCATGATTTCGGCAACAGATAAGGAATTGTTTTCTTAGTGTTTTCATGAAATTGAAAAAGGTCTGCTTAGAGACCATGAAGTTCAAGGCCATGATATTTCATATGGGGAAATTGAGGTTTGGAGAAAAGAAATAATTTAGTTATTAAAAATGCTGGAGTTATACTCACAAATCCATGAATCCCAGGCCAGAATATTTGAGTCTTAGGTGTTGAAACTGTGATAATTATTTGAACAATTTGATTATAAGTAATATGATTCAAACTTGAGTTAGTAGTTTACGAGCATTGAAATTAAGGTGAGGATTCAGTAAATATTACAAATGAAGCAGTCATTACTGGTAAATCTGTGAATCATTTTATTCAGTTCAAATAGCTCTGAGATTAACATTACTTATGAAGGTATTAAAAATGATCAAAATCAGCCAATTTCTTTGGAACCATTTTAGAACAAGCAGATACACAGAAAGATGTGACATACTTACTTTATTAGGCCATACTTTTCCAGTTTGGTGGATTTGGGAATGGACTGTTTACCTTATATGTGTTTGTATAAATTAATAAAATTATAGTCAGTAGTTATAAAGTTTAAATATAGGATAGGATTTATGGGAAAGGAAAAGTTGAATGACTAGTTATAAAGTTGGCCCTCATCTGATGAGAAAAGCATTTTCAGAACACCTTTTATTGTTTGTTATTTTGTTTAATTACTAAATAAATGGTGAAATAAATTGCCTCTTGCTATATCAAGATTCTAATTTTTCACAATGTTTAAACATATATAAGTAGACTCTTGTAATGAATACTACAGATAGAGGGTAGCTATCAGGACTGTGAAAACAATACTTTCTAAGGTCACTGATTAGGCAAAATACTTTTGCAGCAGTAGATAATGTCTTTTACCTGAAGCCCTCTGTGGTTAGAATGGCATAGGAAAATCCACTATGTTTATATGGGCAGTGTAAAGGATGAGATGGCTGAAACATGTGGTTAGTCCTAACCACTGTTGATCAGACAGGTGAGAGGCATCTCCTGCCCCCCTCACTGCCTGGCACTTCATGTTGCAGCCCCCCTGCAATCTCCCATGGGATCTGTGGATATAGCTCTGGCTGTGGCAATACCTTTGGCTGCTGGAGCTTCTGTAGATCTTTCATAAATTACTATTCCTGTCACTGCTGGTAAGATAAATGCTTTTTGTACTTCCAAATAAACTGCTAGACTTATAGTCAATGCCCACCCCGAATTCATATGTTGAAACTCTAACTCCTAATGTAATATGAATAGTATTTGGAGATGGGGTCTTTGGGAGATAATTAGGGTTAGATGAGGTCATGAGGATGGGACTCTTATGATGTGATTAGTGGCCTGAGAAGAAGAGGAAGAGATCTTTCTCTTTCTTTCTCTCTTCTCCTTCTCCTCCTACTGCCACCATGAGCACTGAGAAAAGGACATCTGAGGACCCGGTGGGAAGGCAGCCATCTACAAGCCAGGAAAAGAGCCCTCACCAGAACCCAACCATTCTGCCATCTTTATCTTATACTTTTAGCACCCAGAATTGTGAGAAAATATATTTCCATTTTTCAAAGGCACTCCATATGTGGAATTTTGCTATGATGGTCCAAGCTGACTGTGATAGTTGATTTCTGTAGCACTTCATGCCATTGTTTCTAGACTTAATTCAGCAAAATTAATTATTTGCTGATTTAGTTATCACTGCAAACTTATTTGAGGAATGCATGCAAGATTGTACATGGATCATGTTACTATGGTAGTATAACAAGCATAACCAGATGCCAGAAACTATGATTTAAAAAATTTTTAAATTTATATAACAACATTGTTTGATCATTGAGATCATGCCTATGAGATACATATATTTTAAAATTTTTGAATAAAATAATTTACTGATTTTTTAAATAAATATAATTCAATTAACTCAGCTAATCTGTTTTGTTATTATTTACATAGGACACTGTATTGGAAACAATTTCCATAAGTTGGTTCTTCAGTAAATGGCATTAATTACAATGTTTTAAGCATATAAACTTTTGTAAGTTAGTTTCAATACTTCAAACAGTGGTTGCTATGTATCCAGAAGAATAAAACGAAACATCCTTGCTTTAAATGTTTTGAATATTAAATGAAATAACATACATGTTCTGTCTACAATGAAGCCTGACAGGCAGTGTGTGCTCGACAAGTCTTAGTTATCCTCCTTAAGCTCTTACTTCTCACAATTCATCTTGTGTGATCATCCTGGAACCCTAGGGTCTCATAGTAAAGGAGAAGGTTTAAATATTAAAGCTTAAAAAGAAAAGTTACTCAACTTGTCGTTAAGATAACTTCTCAATTTCCTTCTTCTTGCCCCTTCCACAGTTGGTTATCACAGACTGAATGTAAAAGGAGCTGATGATTAGGATAATCGTGCACATCATGTGCACACACATGCACACACACATGTGGGAACTAGACTTAAATCAGATTTGGTGACTAGGAATTTTGAGGGGAAAAGGTCAAATTAGTAAAGATGACAATTAGTCCTGAGGGAGATCCGATGGTCCCACATCAGGAGTACTACATTGTAGAACTACAGTGTTAAGTAGAAAGATTTGGGAGTCATTATAATGGGATAACACAGTAGAATTCCACTTACAGAATAGAAATTGATTTAGGTTTTTGAGATGGGGCATATACTATTAATTCGAACCATATGAAATATCTTATATTGAACATTTCTTGAATGATAAAAACAGCAGTCTCATATGGTTCTGCCAAACAGTTCTGGGATTAGGAGAGCAAGTCGTGGTTACCATAGCTGCTATTGATGCCACTTAAAATCATGCAACCTTTCCCAGATCTCAGTTTGCTGCTCTGTAAGACAGGGGGTTGTGATATTGTCCTAGTTCCTAGATAAAAAGAATGAAGGTGAGAGTGATCAGCAAACCGAATACTTATATCAAGTCAAATTAAGCTGCAGTAAAACATCCTCAATGCCATCAGATAAAATATAGTACTGCCACAACTGCGTGAGCTTGCATGTCATTATGGGCACTTGCCATCAGTATTTTAAAGAAGTCCATTCAAATTGTGTTGAGGGTGATTCCTTTGAGGCTTTTAAAAATTTGTGAGGAGGACTAACTAAATGTATGAATGCAAACCTCTCTTGATGACATGTCACTTGACATACATAAATAACTGCTCTTCAGCAGAATACGTGGAAACATTTGAACCCAGGCCAAATTCGTAATGGGTGATGAAGCCAAAAAAGAACTATACAGTCATAATTCTCTAGTTTTTTGTGGAATTTTTTATAGAGCATAACCAAATTGCAACATAAATATTTTATCCCTTTCCTATGACTGCTTATTTCAATTTTGGAATTTTACAGATGGAGGAAAATAAGTTTTCCAATTATACTGTTTACATTTATGAAATACATTTTTCATGTGGGGTTATTTTCATTGAATTTTATTATTTTTTCATATGTAAATCAGAGAAATGTTGCATGTTTTGTGTGACCATAGTCCCTACATTAATGCCTACCACATTTTGCGAAGTATATTCTCAATGTAGTTCTAATTATCTTTGAACCATATGTCATTTTTCCAACAGCAACAACAACAACAACAACAACAAAACTAAAAGATTTCCCATGGGTTTGAAGTTTCACTAGAAGACATATTATATTTCCACTATTTTACTAGTACAATGATTCAATTGCACTGAGGAGGTAGAAGGAGAATAAAAATTTACTGAAGAGAACTTTGTGAGGAGGTTGTTCTCACATAATAAGCTGATACTATGATTTACATATATCCAAAGTTTTCAGAACTTTTCCTAATAGTCTAGACACTACCAAAGTCTCTGTGAGAAAACCCTGAATTACTACTATGAATGGACTTTTACCATGGTATTATGGAGCATGTGTTTAACAGAAATGTGTTTCCATTTCTACCCATCTATTTTTTTAAATTCAAACTCTGTGTTCAAGTTCTCTTCAGTCATATGATCACCAGCCTTCATTCTACAATCTAAAAGCAATGACTTTATATTTACAATTTACATACCAACTTGTCTGAGAGTATTTCTTTCACTATTTGATCACTGTTTGGGAGTGTTATATACATCATATTGTATATTAATGCAGATTAATTTTCTGCCCCTATTATTTATTCATATATGTTTGGATTTGTATAAAGGTCTTGCTTTTGAAGACAATCTCTTTGCCCAAACTAATGTATAAAATTGACAAATTTACTTTATGAACATAATGTACCTCTCACTTTCTAGGTCTCTAAACTTGAACTTGAGCATCCTATGAGTAGGAACTCTATAACTTGTTATGTTTACTTGTTATGTTTACTCCTGGAACAACTTGCTTTCACCTTCCACATTCTTTGGTCCCCACAATATAGTATCAGATAGCATTTTCATAATTCTACAATGGGTGAGGAAAATTAAATTGACTATAAAACAGCCTATACTGTTTCAAAGCTAGACGTTCTGTAATTGTACCATATGTATGTTCCATATGTGCATTCCATAATTCTTTTAAAAATGACAAAATGAATGACACACTGTTTTGTATGTTTTTTTAATGATAAATTATAGTAAATGTTATATCAAAGGCACAGACATTAGTAAAAGAATGTGTTTGTGGGCTGGGCGCAGTGGCTCACGCCTGTAATCCTAGCTCTCTGGGAGGCCAAGGCGGGCGAATTGCTCAAGGTCAGGAGTTCGAAATCAACCTGAGCAAGAGTGAGACCCCGTCTCTACTATAAATAGAAATTAATTGGCCAACTAATATATATAGAAAAAATTAGCTAGGCATGGTGGTGCATGCCTGTAGTCCCAGCTACTCGGGAGGCTGAGGCAGAAGGATTGGTTGAGCCCAGGAGTTTGAGGTTGCTATGAGCTAGGCTGACGCTACAGCACTCACTCTAGCCTGGGCAACAAAGTGAGACTCTGTCTCAAAAAAAAAAGAATGTGTGTGTGTTATGTGATGGAGTATTTAGAAATAGACCTAAAAACATACAAAACTTCATTACTGTGGCTGTCATACATGTACTTCAATAAAACATGTATGCATGTTCAATTTCTGATTCCACAATGACAGTAATTTACATCGTGTTTTATCAGAGAAAGTCTTATCAAATAATGTTGGCATTGGCTTGGCTAATTAATTCATTCATGTGGAAAATGGTTAGGAAGCACTTGCTACATGATGTCTAATAGATGTAGAAATCGAACAATCTAGTCAAGATCTTGGCACAGGATAAATATACATAAAACAACAGCAGTCTTTTTTAATTAAAACAAAATTTTATTGAGCTTTACACTTATTATATAAAAGCCACAGATTAATGTTCTCCAACTTTCAAGAGAATATGATATTTAGGACAGTCTGACTTAAAATTTAGTCTTTATGGTACACCTGGAATTTACTTTCTAAGAGGTGGGTCAGGTGGCGACTCAGACATAGTCATCCTTTGCAGTGGCTGGAACCAAGGTAAAATTTGTATCTCAGGACTTGCTACAGGTATCAAGGCAATGTGGACAAAGAATGAAAATAGCACCAACATGAGCATCAGATTAAAATTTTCCTCATGGGGTACCCCTCTTTAGTGTGTTTCACTATGAGGAGCAGAAGAGATTTAAGAATGAAAGTTTTTAAGGGATTTAACACATATGTGAAATCTAAAAAAGTTGAACTTGGAAAAACATAGAGCAAAATGGTGGTGGTTGCTAGGAGTAGGGGGAGTGGGGAGGTGGTGACCAAAGGGTACAAACTTTCAGTTATTAGATGCATAAATTCTAAAGATCTAAAGTATAGCATGGTTAACCATAGTTAATTATAATGTACCATATACTTCAAATTTGCTAAGACAGTAGATTTTAAATGTTTTCACCATACACACACACAAAGATAACTATGTAAGGTGGTGGATATGCTAATTACCTTGATTGTGGGAATCATTACATAAGGTATATTTACATCAAAATGCCACATTGTGCACCTTATAAAGATATATGATTTTTAATTTGTCAATCATCCCTCATTAAGCTGAAAAAAAAAAAAAGAACTCAAAAACTACCAGGAATTTCATTGTGAGTATATACCACATTTTAGTTATCCATTCATGAATTGACGGCCACTTGGGTAGTTTCCATGTCCGTGCAATATTAATCAATCCTAAGAAACGATAGTGAACTAGCACCGTTTATGCTATCGTGGATTAAGCTTAAACCTGTAATACAAAGCGAGACGACACAAGACCTGGAAAATGGGCTACACATCTACTCGCCATCAAATTGGTACTGACAGCCTAAAACTATGGTGTTCAAATAATTGTAGTGTTCAACAGGGATCTGAGAGGGGGAGACTCACATCTTAAGGATGTAATGAGCATTGTAGAGGGGAAAGGATTACCTCTATCCCTTTTTAGGGAGAGGCAAAGAAACACACTGTAACCAAAATGTCTAAAAAAAAAAATTTGTTAATGGGAGGTGAACAGGTGGAAGGGGGGAGAAGGGGAAGGGTACACACTTTCATGGTGGGTGCAGGGCACACCACTTGAAGACTGGACACACTTGAAGCTCTGGCAGAGCAGGGTGGGGAGGGGGGAAGGGGCAAGATATGTAACCCTAACAGTATTTGTACCCTCAGAATTTGGGAAAAAAAAAACTACCAGGAATTTAACTATGATGAATATATTATTTTAGGCTACAGCAGACAGGTAAGATGGCAAATGATACGGACACATTATATATAGATATGGAATTATACAATTGATTAAAAAATGATGAGCAAATGTTGCATATCATACCAGTTTGGAACCTGTTACTTTGTGCGTGGAGGGAATATGCGTCATTCTACTTCACAATGAGTATGAATCTATGGGATAGGAACAAATAAGAACACTTGAGAGGTTGTGAAAGTACAGTGATTGGCCAACTTGAAGTAGAAATCAATATGGAGGAGGAACTTGAGGAATTAGTCAAGATGTGTTTACAGAAGAAAGGGCAGAGCTAAACAAGGAAGTGCAGGGGGTGCTCGTCTAGGAAGATTATGCTAAATCAATGAAGATGTCTGAACAGTTTGGTGATGTAAAATTATATGGACAGAAGAGGACTCTTTGCATGTAATAAGCATGTACAAAAAAGGATGACTGCTTGCTTGGATAAAACCTGACTACGGTTAAACTTAGAATTAGACTATGTATATCTCTTCAGGTTTGGATTCAGAAAGCTTTTAGACTGTTATAGCACATGTTGGAAATAATGAGATTTTGTGACTATTATCTATGGATTTTTAAATATAAAATTTTTAACTTGGAGGATTGACTCATCAATAGTTTCCAGCCTAAAGTTCCTAATCTATGAGGTTCTACTAAGTTAAAAATGGGGTGTATGAATTATTTTTTAACATTTGTAAAAGCCTTTGGGAAATCAGATATATTCCTGACTGATTATGTTGAAAAGGCACTTATAATATTTCTTTGATTTTGACTAGAATTAAATCAATTATTGCACAAATAACTTTATTTTATGCCGTATGAAGCTGTCACTGGCCCCAATATGTCTTTGATTAATAAAGAATGAGAAGAAGAAATAAGTATTACTTAACAAATTCAGTGCTCCTAGCGAGTTTTCCTGCTGTTGTCAATAGCAGCAGTTTATTGCTCTGTAGTTTTCAAATCCATGAGCCTTTGAAGAAAACTTTTGTTGGTGCTCCAGCACTGGGCCCACTCTTTCTGGGAATCATCGATCCATGGAAGCAGTGCCCCAGAAGGGGACTCTGTGCTTTGCTGGAATTATACTTGTTACTCTTATTTGTCATGAAAACCAGCTAGATTTTTACTACTGGTAAGATATATGCTGTGAATTCAACTGTAAGCAAGGAACTGATTTTTCTGAAATACAGTTTAGACTCAATTTAAGATTTGCATATTTGCATCCAACATACTATTTCCAGGGTAAAAGATAACTGCAACCTGTCTCCACCATTCCTAATAGCCATGTATCTGTGATTCATCTGTAAATAATACCAGTGAGAGCTGGAGGCAAAGTATGGGGCGTCTTTACATATAATGTGCTCTATTCTGTTGCCTATATGTATCTGTGGACTCAATATCCCTTAAAACGTGTGACCAATTGATACTTCAAACTGTGGGCATGGCTAAATTAAGCAAGGCCCACAAAGCGGACAGTCGGCTTTCAGCCAGATGGCAGAGAGGAGAACCAGTGCTACCCTTTTGAGGGACAAAGGCCCCTTTTTTTCCCCAGCAGCATATTTCTTAATTATTTTTATTTTTATTGTGGTTTAAGAACACTTAATATGAGATGTGCCCTCAACACATTTTTAAGTATACGATAGAGTATTGTTAACTGTAGAGATAATGTTGTACAGTAGATCTCTAGTGCCTACTCATCTAGCATAACTAAAATTTTATCTCTGTTCGATGGCAGCTTTCCATTTTCCCCTGTCCCTAGCCCCCACCGTTCCACCTTGCTTCTTGCTATGAGTCTTACTGCTTTAGATATCTCCTATAAGTGGATTCATACAGTATTTTTCTTTTTGTGCCTGGCTTACTTCAGTTAGCACAATGCCCTCCAGGTTTATGCATGTTGTCACAAATGGTAGATTTCCTTTTATATTTTAGGGCTGAATAGTATTCCATTGTGTGTGTTTGCATGTGTGTGTGTGTGTATATATATATATATATACACACACACACACACACACATATATGTATATATATACCACATTTGCTTCATTCATTTATTGATGGACATGTAGCTTGTTTCCGTATCTTGGATATTATCAATAGGTGCTGCAATGAATGTGAGAGTGTAGATATATGTCTGTGAGATCCTGATTTCAATTCTTTTGGATATAGTCCTAGAAGTGGGATTGCTGGATCATGTGGTAGTTCTATTTTTAACATTTTTGAAGAGCCTCCGTATTGTTTTCCACAGTGGCAGTAGCATTTTACATCCCCACCAACAGTGAACAAGGCTGCCAAGCAGGCAAAACTTTCAAAGCTAGGTGGTGAAATAAAACCAGAAATTATATAGATTTAAATTTGAATTTAAATTAAATAGATTTCCAACAGTTGTTTTGGGGGTGGTGGTTAAGTGGGCTGCTGTGATTACCAAGCAGAGCCTTCCAGGGATGGGGTCTCACATCATCTCTCTCCAGCACTTCTTTCTTCCACATGATGCCACAATCACCTGAGATTTGGAAGCCACGCTACTTCTGTGACTGAGTTAGCATAAAGCTTCTGCTGACATTACTCAAACTCTCCACCAGTACTCTATTCAATAATTCTGAGATAGGGAACTATAACATTTGCATACAGAATACTATATTATAATTAAAAACTGTAGCAAGGAAGTGGAACAATCTCATCTTAATGTGGAACAATAGATTACGATAAACTTAAAAGAGAGGAGAAGGAGATAGAAGCAGCGAAAAGTTTTTAAGTTTTTAAGAGAGAAGACTGTCAGAGATGAAGCTGTAGTCACAAGATCTATGGTGACTGATAAAAAAGAATGCAAAAGCATGGTAGATAAAGACACTAGGCAATAGTTTTAAGTATCAAACTTGAGCCTCTGTAAAATGTTAAAAATCCTTTACCATTAAAGATGTCTGTTGCAGACAAGCAAACTATATAAACAGCTCATAGAGAAGATTATATTCATTTTGGAAAGTTTTAAATTATAAATCCTACAGCATGGCCAATGAGACATCGACCATAGACTAGTGACTAAATTTTGGCATTTTTTTTTTTCTGTTAACAGCAAAATGACTGCTTTTCCCATCATGAAAGATTATGCAACTGTTATGGGTTGAATTGCATTCTCCAAGTAGATGTTGAGGTACTAACCCCCAGTACCTGAGAATGTGACCTTATTTGGACAGGGGGTATTTGTAGATGATTAAACTAAGGTGAGATCGTTAGGTAAGCCCGAATCCAATATGACTATGTCCTTATTAAAATGGTCAATTTAGACACAGAAACAAATATCCACAGAGGGAAGACAACGTGGAGACAGAGGGAGGGCTCAATATACATGGTAGGAAACACCCGAGGCTACCGGAAGTGAGCCAAGAGGCCTGGAGCAAAGTTGCTCATACAGCCCCCGAAGGAACTTACCTGCTGACACCTTGATTTCTAACTTCTGGCCTCCAGAACTATGACACAATAAATTTATATTGTTTGCAGTCCCACCAGCAGTGTATGAGTGTTCCTATCTCACCGCATTCACACCAACATTTGTTGTTTTGGGACTTCTTTATATGTAACCAAAGCATTTGTACTCCCATGATATTCTGAAAAACAAAATTCTATTGTTTAAGCCTCCTAATTTGTGGTGCTTTATTTCGGCAGCCCTAGCAAACCAAACAGTAACATGTTTAGTGCTGGATATTGTTAAACCAGATTTTTTTCTATCATTTAATTTATTGATTGGTATAATTTTTTGGAAATGACCATAAGGTGAATAAGTAGTAGGGAAATATTAATAACTAAATAATATAAAGAGTTTACTACTTATGTTACTTAACATGAGTTTTATTAGTTTTAAGGTAGAAAACCATAGAAAACATAAATTTTTCATTACCTTATTTTTCTGATTACAAAAGTAATGTTTTATTATATTACATTTATAAACTACAGAAAACTTAAAGATGCAAAATAAATCATAATTTACACTAGCCAGAAAAAATTATTATAGTAATTTTATTGCTTTTCCTTCCAGTGTTTTAAAAAACTGTGTATCAATGTACATACATCTTTTTCTAACTTACTATTTCTGAAAAAATAGTTTGTGCTAATTTTCCTTTAACTTTAAATCATAGAATCACATGGAGATAACATGTTATTTTCATATGCATTTGACAGAATATACCTAGACTGTTAATGTAATAAACAATATATTTTAAAAGCTCACATAATTTTATGTTTATATTTGCCATTTGCTTTAAAATAGATATTTTGAAAACATGGCATGACACCATTACATATTAAAGTGTTTTATTTGGACCAGAATATAGCACAGTAATCTAAATGTGGCCCTTGTGAATTAGTTAATATTACTCCCCAGCATGATGCTTTGTAAAGTGGTTTGTAAATGCCTCACGATAGCTTCAGATCACAAACAGGTGTCATGAGCCTGTGGTTCCAGGCTAAGAGGTGGCCTGATTGTGGTTGTCCCATCACAAAGACTATAAGAAGATGCCAAGGAGTCACTAATGAGATCATTTCCTTTTAATGTGTTTCTCAGAATGTAAGGTAAAAAATACACTGTCCATGGAAAAGGAACCAAACTCTATAAAATGATTTAAAGAAGTTTATTCTGAGCCAAGTTTGAAAACCATGTCCTGGAGCCATGTCCAAGAAGCCTTTTGAGCAAGTGGACTCACTGTGTTAGCGTTATAGTTTGGTTCTATACATTCGCAGAGATAAGAATTACACATAAAATCATAAATCAATACGTGGACGGCATACATTGGTTTGGCCTGAAAAAGTGAGACCTCTCAAGGGAGGGGGGGGGAGGTATTTACAGGTTATAGGTGGGTTTAAAGACTCTTTGATTTGTAATTGGTTAAATGAAGCTTTATCTAAATTAGGTTAAGGTAAGAAATTCTGTTAATCAGAGACAAGCCACTTGCCATATACTAAGACTCAAGAGATTTGTTACGTAAATTGAGGACCTGCAGGTATGGTTTAAGCTATGAGTTACAAAGGACTTCTCCAAGAAGGGAGAGGGGCATGATGAGACACATATGACCTTCTTTTTCATGGCCAGCAACTCAGCTTTAGGGTATTTCTGGTGTCCCCTTGGCCAACAGGGGGTCCATTCGGTCATCTGGGGAGGGGTTAATATTTTATTTTTGTCCACAATACAAAAGTGGTCTTTACTGTTACTAGCTATAAATATAGAAGCTGCACAGTTTAATTCTGTTTCTTCAAGCATGTGACACTAATACTTAATGTGGCTTGTGTACAGTCATGTGTGCATAACAATGTTTTGGTAAACAATGGATCATATGTACAACAGTGGTCCCCTAAGAGTACAATACTGTACTTATACCACACCTTTTCTATGTTTAGATATATTTAGACACAAAAATACTTATCATTGTGTTACAGTTGCTTTTAGCATTCAGTACAGTAACATACTGTACAAGTTTGTAACCTAGAATCAATAGGCCACATGGCCTAGGTATGTAGTAGGCTATGTTAGGTCTGGAGCTGAGGAGACACACAAAGCCTCAGGTGTAGCAGAATGCTGTTTATTTGAACATCTGGGTGCAGATGGGTGGAGGATGAAAGGAGTATTCTATTCATGGGAGGAAGGGGAGAGCCTTGGGTTTTACAGAGGGTATTTCTTGGGAGGAGTAGAGCAACTGGGCCAGAACAGCCGCTATAATAAATTTTTTTTAAACAACAGTTCCTGGAACCCCTGATGAGCATCTTCCTTATCAGAAGGGATAAGGAATGCAAGTTTCTCTCTTGCATTCCATTCCTTTATCTCCCTGGGGATCTGGCAAAGGCTCCATGCCTAATAGGCTATTCCATTTAGGTTTGTGTAAGTGTACTCTTACACAACAATGTGTAAGATGCTCTCACAACAATGAAATTGCTTAACAAAGCATTCCTCAGTATATATCCCCATTGTTAGGCAACACGTTACTGTAAATGAATAGTATGGCCATATATACTAATGATATAGCAAGTCTTTATTCATTCATATATGACGTTGCCAAATTTAGCAAATAGAAATACAGGATACCCAGTTAAATTTCAATTTTAGTTAAATGGAGAAAAATATTTTAATATATAAGAATATGTCCCAAATGTTGCATGGGGCATACTTATATTAAAGAAATTATTCACTGATGAAATTCAAATTAGGAGTGTTCTGTATTTTATCTGGTTATCTAACATACCAAGGGGTTCCTCTGAAACTCAACCCTGTACTTACATGCCTATTCCAGATTAGGTGTAAGGTATAGTTTTCTGTCCAGACAGTTGTTTGTAGCCGTCAAAGAGACAATTTTCTCTACACATGGTGATGGTTGCAAACAGAAGTTGAATAAATAGACTAGGAAGAGGAAGAAATTTTCACTTTCTCATGATTGGATTTTTTAAAAAATTTCTCAGTGTGAATTCACCTTTTATGAGAAATTGAGTCCCAGGCCACCAATTCCATATTTAATATATTTAAATTGTTTACAAAGAAATATTCCTCCCCCTGTCAAAAGCTTTGAGGGCTCTCTGTTGACTTTCCCTCCCTCTGCCACCCATCTGGTTAGTGGAGAAGTCCTGGAACCCATCCCCCCACAAATACTGAGGGAGAACTATCTTGAAAATGTGCGGGAGATGAAGAGTGCTGATTTGAAGAAGAGGAAGAGAGATGGTAGGGAGCATGAGTGTATGAGGACTTCACATTGAAGACTGAAGATCTGACACTGATTATTTTTGAAATAAATTGGTTTTGAATCAACTGAGCATAGAAAATGAATAATAAAGAGGCAAAAAGCCAACTCTATTGGTTTAGGAGATATATCAATAAATTTAACACAGTTCAATGCTGAATTGACACCTGATAACTTTTATAAGAAACAATGCAGACTACACTTCTAGGAGGGATGATTGTTTTATTTCTATCAAGTAGTTGAACTATTCCAGGAAATGGTGGACATGTATAACAGGTGAATACACACCTGTTATGTATACACACCTGAATATGTATAACAGGTGAAACACAATATCTATTGAATATAAAGTTGTATCGCTTTTGTGGAGAGCTATCGAGGTTAGGGTTTCAGGATTACATTTTGGTATGACATGGAGGATAAGAGCAAAGGACAAACCTGAGGAACCACTTGTGAGAAAATCACCCTCTGGGGTCTGAAGAAGTAACATTTACCCTACTTGGGAGGCAGGAGGAGGTAGATATGAGTTTATGTAATCTAGAGGGATGTTAAGGACAATTTATAAATCAAAGAATCTGAACATTACAAATGATAAAAAGATCTTTTGAAATATGGGAAGATGGAAATGTAATGAAAGCCATACTAAGGAGTGGTAAATACTGTAAGGGACTTGAGCTTCCACAGAGTTTTGATTATCCGTGAGAAGTCCTGGAACCCATCCCCTCACAGATACTGAGGGAGAACTGTCTTGAAAATGTGTGGGAGATGAAGTGCTGATTTGAAGAAGAGGAAGAGAGATGGTAGGGAGCATGAGTATATGAGGACTTCACATTGAAGACTGAAGATCTGACACTGATTATTTTTGAAATAAATTGGCTTTGAATCAACTGAGCATAGAAAATGAATAATAAAGAGGCAAAGAGCCAACTCTATTGGTTTAGGGGATATATCAATAAATTTAACACAGTTCAAACTTTAGTACAAGATAGAATTATAGATTAGTGAAGAGAAAGGCAAGATATCATGATATTTGTGGAGTATATATTTGGAGCTCATTGGGGATGTGTATAGAGTATATAAATTACTTTTTACAGTTTATGATTAATTTGGAGGAATTAAACTAAGGTCTATAAAATGAGAGGGCTTCTTATGACATAAAACAAAACAATAACAAGCTTTTATACATATAAGTTTTTTTGTGGAAATGAGAAGGGAAAGTATGAGTGATATACACTTTGCAGGTCTCTGATTGTATAGAAAGGCCCCAAAGCTGTATGTAATTATTAAAGCTCAGAAATGTTGTTTTTTTTTTTTATTACCCGGCTGAATTCTTGTCACCTGACTTCATGTATTTTAATTACTACAAAAATGTGTGTGGGAGTTGTGGATATTGCTCTTGCTGTCATTGTGGGGTACTGCTGCGTATACTGCTCCCATTATGATTATAATGGTCATTATGTTCATTATGACTAACAAATATTTTGTTATGGAAGATTCTATGATTTGTACTTCTAGAGCATCACCATTAAGCATTGTCTCTAATTTTTCAGAGATCCATTTTGCCTTAATTACTCTTAATCCCAACAGCCCTCCACTCAAAAAAAGATGACTTGCTGCCTGAAAACTTCGTTTGTCTTCAAAATTCCTGTTAGTATGGGCATGATGTGTTATTACCTAGAGACTGAAATTTTGAAAAATATGAGATTGTGTGTGAGTGTGTATATATGAGTGTTCACCTATTTGGGGCTTTTTTAACCCTCCTGGAAAGCGAGACAACTGTTTAGACTAGTTGAGCCTTAGCTTCTTAGACATTGGTTCTTAGCCTTCACTAATTCTTTCTTTAAAATTCCTTCTATTCTTCATAGTGGCTTGTTATTTAATTGCAAGTATCCACAACATATTTAATACTGAATAAATATTTACCAAATGATTGAACATGTCAGGTTCAGTGGGAAATGTTGGTTCTTAGCTCGCTGGTGGCTGAAGAACGACCAGATACAGCAAAGTAAGGCAAACATGAAAATGAGGTTTATTGAGGAGAGAAAGTTGGGATTATACAGCAAGAGCAAGATATAGGCTTATGGAGCATGATGCACACACAACAGATGACAACCAGATCCATTGTCCTAGCAAAGGGAGGGCAAAAGGAAGGGGCAAAAAAAAGGGGTTGGTTATGGTCTGTGTCTTGTTTGGTATGCCCAGATTTGAGTTCCCTGTGTCTCAGATATCACCATGGAACCACTTTGATTGGACAGTTTGGAGTTGCATTACTATGCATGCAGATGATTCTAGGTCAATATCTGGACTCTATGGTAACCTGTGATGTTTGGCCCATAGGCTAGAGAGTCCTCTGCATTCTCTTGCACCTGGTGCTAAGTTACAACTGGCAGATTTGTAGGGTATGCCCTCCCTGCCCAGGTACAGAAGTAGCTCAGGGAAGGATCAAGGTGGGGCAGCACCAAGGTGGGGGCCTGGGGCCCACCCTTGTTCTCTTCCCAGGTGGGGCAATTACACCAAGGCAAGGCACCCACTTTCGTCCCTAGGAGACCTGTAATCTCTTGCTAACTACTTTTAACAAACATACTTCTAAATTCACACAATAAAGCAAGGAAGTGGAATGATCTCATCTTTAGTGTGGAACAGTAGATGATGATTGACTAAAACAAAGAGAGAAGGATATAGAAGCACTGAGAACACTTTAAGGACAAGAGGGAAGACTGCCTCAGACATGAAGTTGTAGCCACAAGATCTACGGTGATCGATGATGAACAATGAAAGAATCATGATAGACAATGACACTAAGCAACAATTTTAAGTATAAAAATTGAGCCTCTGTAAAATCTTAAAAATTCTTCATCATTCAAGATGTTTGTTGCAGACAAGCAGACTATATAAACAGCACACAATGTAGATTATATTTATTTTGGGGAGTTTTTAATTGTAAGAAAAGAAAACCTTCAACAAAGTTAACCTGGCATATTTAATGACATGTAAATTGCTAATATGTTACTTATACAAGGACTAGGCATAATTTTAAGTGGTTCTCAGAAATGTAATTAGCCAGGCAAACTCAATATTTTGTTTTCTCTTCTTACATTTTTGTTATTAAAAGTTCTTAAATATATCATCAACAATGTTGGAATAACTGAATATCCAAATGAAAAATTAAATGTGAACATTGACCGATACCTCACACCATATAAAAATTAATTTAAATTCAATTGCAGACTTAAATTTAAAGTTAAACCCCAAAATGTCTATAATAAAACACATTGACCTATGTACCACCATATAAAAGTTAACTCAAATTTGATTACAGATTTAAATGCGAAAGCTAAAACCACAAAATTACTAGAAGAAATACTTTTATTTGAAGCAGAAAAATATTTCTTATAAAGCAAAAACCAAGAGCTACATGAACAAAAATTTTATGAGCTGGGCTTCAAAGTTAAAAAAAATTTTTTGTTTTCAGTAAGCACTATTAAAAATGAAAGGAAAGCCACAGATAAGGAGAAATATATTTTCCTGACAAGAGACATATTTTAGACGAGTCAGTAGTTGAGATAACAATTAAAAATGGGTGAAAGACTGGACAATTTAAAAAGCGATATACTAAAAATGGCATCTGAAAATATTCTCGACACCATTTGTCATTAGGGAATTATAAATTAAAACCACGAATAGTTACTACCACATCTTACTGGAATGGTTAAAATGATCAAGAGCAACTGGAGAATATGTAAGAACAACTGGATCACATGCACTTGTGGTGGGATGTAAACAAACCACTGAGAACAAACCTTATGGCTCTTACTATGTTAAACACAACTTATGATTTAGTTATTTTGCTCTTAGGCTTTTATCTAAACAATGTTTATAAATAGGTTTAAAAATCTTGCATATTTTAGCTCTCAACTAGGAAAACAAAGAACACAAAAAAGAAAACTACCAAAATCAATGACCATCAACAGGAAAAGGAATGCTTTGTGGTTTGTTGATACAATGGACTTAGCAATAGAAAAGAATCTCAAAAAATATATAGGGAATGGATGAAGCCAAACACAAACAAACACATACCATAAAATTCTGTTTATATGAAGTTCAAGACAGGCAAAACCAATCTATTGGACTAGATATATAACAAAAAAATAGTTAACTCTGTGAGAGAAATGGAATTTTCTGGAAAGGGGCATGAGAGAACTTTCTAGGGTTATGGAAATATTTTATATTTTGATGGGTGTTATACGTTTGATTGGATTTTTATGTTGTCAAAACTCATCGAAATTTATATGTAAGATATGGGCAATGTAATGTATATAATTGTTTCTCAATAAAAATATATGAAAGACTTTAAACACTCTCAAATATCTAAAATTGATATCTGCATTGGTATAGGAGTAATTTCCCACCTACAATACTTAGGGACTGTCTCATACAATTGGGCTCCTGTTCTAAGAAGGGCACCTAACAGGGCATCAAGTTTTGTGGGTCGTGATCATTTGAGGCTATGATAGATGCTGGAAGAGAAATAAAACAGAGAGGTTAACAATAACAATTCCCACCAAAGACATACACACCCTCAAGGAAATAAAAGCCAATAATTCTATATTAAGAGATAAGAGTTAATAAATTTTCATGTGAAAGAGAGTCAGTGATATTCCTAACTTTTTCAGTCTTAGATGCAAGGAACTGGAGAGCTAGTAAGAAATCAGGAAAAATATTGGATCCCTTACGTTTTGGATTCTGGGATGGAGATGTTGCTCTGGAGGTGGTATGAAAAAAACATTTCTATAACTATTCCACCTGAACCAGGCTTTTCTCAAATGTTCTCTCTCTATTTTCAGACTTCTGTCATTGTCACCTCCTTAGGAGCCATTGTTAAAGATCTTTCTTAAAATGCAACCTGCCTTCTCACACTACTCCCCTATTCATCACTTTCTTCCTCTTCCTCCTCCTTCTCTCTTTTTCTCCTCAAATCAAAAAGTCAGAATCCGTTGTTCTTTTTCTTTAATTATACTTGTTATACAATTATAACGTTCTTTAATAAAGTCTCAGTTATTCAACTTTCTAACTAACATTTATACAGCATGTATTAAAGCTGGGCAGGAATAGGAAAGTCAGGGTAGAAGTATTTGGATTCATTAAACTTTATTTTTACTGACATTTCTTAAGCTAATGTCAGTTTTCAACAAAATTCTTATCAAGACCATTCAGGATCTGCTCAGAACTCTGAGAATTCAAATGAGCTTCTCTAGGCATTTAAACTGAAAAAAAAATATGCTATTATTTTTCTAATCACTATTAGTCACTTTGACCATTTTTAATAATACTGAGAAAATAAATATATTTAGTCTAAATCCCTGGGCAATGTGAGTACTTAGAGCATCTATAGTTGTTTACTTTTATGCTGTAAGAAAAAAGGGAGATAAGTCAACCGTCAACTGAAGCCATGTCTCAAGGATCTTTGGAAGAGTTAAGTAGGGCACCTAGAGTGGGCAAGGGATCTCATGGTGAAGGGGACACTTAGAAGATACTGACCCCATCCCTGTGTTCGTACAGAAACTGCCTTGTGAGACTGCTGTATATGATAAACTGAGACTAGGAGTATTTGTCTGGAGTGTTAAACAATTCTCCTCTATGGGAATGGGTGGTTGCACTGTTTATCTTTGTTAAAGGGCACGAGCTTTGGGGCCACACAGACTGGCATTAGGTCTCAGCGTTCCCACTTACTAGCTGCATATGAGTCTTAATGGGTGCAATGTACATTGTTCAGGTAATGGATACACTAACTCCCTAACTCCACCACTACGCAGTCTATACATGTAATAAAATTGCACTTGTACCTCACGAATTTATAAAAATAAAAAAAGCAAAAGGAAACCTTCTTAATCTCCATAAACCTGTTTCCTCTTTCATTAAAAAAGAGATTATAAACACTGATCTTAGAGGACTGTTGCCATAGTTAATGAGATGAGATATTATACTTAGCTTGTAGCACAATGCCCAGCTTATAGTAGATATGGAATAAAGAATGGTATTTTGTTTTTGTTGGCAAAATGACTTCGTTTGTATGTTGTTTTGCAGCAGATTTAATATAATCTTTAATCTTTGCTAACTTTTGAGAGGTATAATCTCCAAATTATCTGATTTTATTATTCTGTCCATTTTTTTGTCTCATACATTTTCTGGAATTCATGGAATGCAGGAGAATTGCTATGGCAACCTAAAATCCGAGCATTTCCTTATCTTTAGTTCTATATATCCAGACACTTGGAAGCATGTATAAGCTTTTAAATTTTAATACTTAGAAATTATTGGAGTTATTTTGGTTTCCTTATTTATAAAATAATACATATAGAAATAATATGCACATTCATTTTATTTAAGAGAAAAAAGATAACGTCATCTTATATCACATACATGCAATATCTTCTTAACTCATAGTCATCATGCACTCTTGTCACCTCTCCTGAATTCCATATGAGAACTTTATAATTGAAAAAGTAATAATTTTAGAATCTCAACTATGGAGCAGAGTGTGATCTCCTGAAGAATGTTGTTATTTTGCTTGTGTGATTGTTTTTCTCATAATTACTGTATTTTTTTTGTCATTTTGCCATAGTTTTTTCAAATTAAAATCTAACATAAAGGTGAAGTGCCTCTGGGAAACTGGATTTTATAAAAATGAAACATTTCATTATCATTTGAGATTATTTACCAAGCAAGATCAGAAATATGGTCCCTTGAAACTCTAATCAATGATAATTTATCTTTACCGTCAACATACAAAAAGTAGACAAGGTTATTGTACTCCATTATAGATGAAATAAACTTTTTTTATTTCGGCATATTATGGGGGTACAAATTTTAAGGCTTCAAGAAATGCCCTTTCCCCCCTCCCCCGACAAGTCTGAGTTTCCAGCATGACCATTCCCCAGATGGTGCACATCTCACTCATTATCTATGAGATGAAATAAACTTAAGGCCATCTTATCACACATGATCTTTTATTTGATATTCATGTTCACTAGCAACTACTGGAATATAAAATAAAAGTTTGATTTATAGAACTATCATCTATAAATTAGAATATCAAATCTACCTTTGGAAAAAAACAATACCAATGATAAAAACTTGAATTTTAAATAGAAAATATGATATTAACAGCTTATAAATAGTAATACATTTTCTAGTTGCTCTGTTATCCATACTATAACTTAACTTATACAGCAATAAAAATACTGCAGTAAAAAATATCTAGTTTTCTTGCTTTTGAATCATACACATTTATCTTCTCATGGAGGAAATAATATTTTTATTGAGAGTAGAAGTAAATATCAGATATAGTAAGGGAATGTTTAAGACACCCCTCTCCCACCATTGTCTGTCAAAGCATTAGATATATTTTTTTCCAATTATATACCAAGAATATAAATAAAACAGAATGATACAGAACATCAGTGGCTTAGATTGTCATGTGTAAATATAAATTACATAGTTATTTATACATTAAATATTGCAATCAATTGTGACCTCTTGGTCATGAATGTTCTTTTAATAAGATAAAAGGAAAAATATTACTGAGGCTAAGGATGGATAATGGTAAACAGGTTGAGAAATTTCTGTTCACCATTATTTTCATTTTCCTTTTCTTCACTGAGTTTCAATTTCAAAGAACAGAGTACCTATCTCTCTTTTTCTAAAACACAATTCCTAGTTAGATGCTTCATCCAAGAAAACATCGCATAGGCAACACAGAGATATATTCCTCAGTGGGACCCTCCTTTCTTCTTTCCCCTCTATGTGAGTGAGCTGAGACTTTCTGCACTTTAGATGTCCTTTGGACCCATGCCACTGTCTCAGCACAGATGGCATGTTCCCTATTCTCCAGTGCCAGGGAGGTACAGCCCCCTCTTCAGCTAGAGGGCAGTAAAAAGCCACTCCAGGGTACAGGTAGAAGACCTCTCAAAACAGAACCAGGCCTTGGCTTTTAAGTATACTTACTACACGTGAATGAAAATCAAACAGTGAAAACCAAACAGATAACTTCAATTAACTTTAATATTTTTTTTGGCGGCCAGATTGACTTAGTTAAAGGCCATTTTTCCTCCCAGAGGATTTGTTACTTGAGGTACAACCACATGGATGTGTTAATTCCATCATTATTATGTTTTCATAAGATTTAAGGTCCTCTAAGGCAGAAATGATCTAACAAGCTGACTTATAAGAACTAGGCAGAAAAGTAATTTAAAAGAGATGTGACAGTAGTCTTCCAAATCTCAAAAGATGTTAACAGAAATAAATTTCTCAGAAGAAACTTTGAGATGGTTTTAAAAGTCATTCCCTCAAATCCTTTCCTTATACAAGTAAATTTAGATCAGACCACTTGAATGTTCTGCCCAAAGCTGAACAGTTCGTTAATGGTAGAGTGGTTGGGAAAAGCTACAAACATACACTAAATAGTTATGCTAAATACTAGGGAAACAAACATGTATAAGACATGGTACTTGTCATCCTGGAAAGCACAGTGCAGTGGAGAATTGGGAACCTGAACCTGCAACTCTAATGTCATGGGTGCAGTGCTAAAATAGCAGATAATCCTCATCATTTATTTACATGTGTCCAGAAGACCTCACAGAAGGCTGAGGTCAGAGCCATGGATTATAACAAGCCATTTATTTGCTGAAAAATCTCTACCTTCTCTCTAAATAATGGTTTGAGGCTGATTGAGGATGTAAGTATATGGTTCCTAACCACCACTAGCTTTCATTATTCCTACTATGAATCTTTAAATAATTCTAGTGGATTCACATTATTGGTAAAATATATATTTTTATAATTTTTAATTTTTATGGATATATAATAGTTGTACATATTTATGGGATACATGTGATATTTTGATGCAAGCATATTATGTGTAATGATCAAATCAGGGTAATTGGGATGTCTGTCACCTCAAACATTTGCCATTTCTTTGTGTGAGGAATATTCTAATTTCACTCTTCTAGTGAAATATGGTAACCCTATTTTGCTATGGAACTCTAGGCATTATTCCTGCTATCTAACTGTATTTTTGTACTCATTAACCAACCCCTTTTTATCTCTTCCTCCCCTCTTCCCTTCCCTCTGGTAACCATGATTCTACTTTCTGTCTCCTTGAGATGAAGTTTTTTAGCTCCTACATATGAGTGAGAACATGCAAAATTTGTCTTTCTGGACCTGACTTATTTCACTTAACATAATGTTCTCCAGTTCTGTCCATGTTGTTCCAAATGACAGGATTTCATTCTTTTTTTATGGCTGAATAATATTTCATTGTGTGTATTTACCATATTTCCTTTATCCATTCATCCATTGCTGGACACTTAGGTTGATTCCAACTCTTGGCTATTGTGAATAGTGCTGCCATAAACATGGGAATGCAGACATTCTGCATTGATATGCTGCTTTTCTCTTTGATATACTGATTTCTTTTCCTTTGGATACATACCTATCAGTGGGATTGCTGGGTCATATGCCAGTTAGTTTTTTGAGAAACCTTCATACTGTTCTCCATAGTGGCCATACTAATTTACATCCCCACCAACAGCGTATGAGTGTTCCCCTTTCTCTGCATCCTCACCAGCATCCATTACTTTTTGTCCTTTTTATAAAAGCCATTTTAACTGGGATGAGGTGATATATCATTATAGTTTTGATTTATATTTCTCCGATGATTAGTGATGAGAATTTTTTCATTTACCTGTTGGCTGTTCGTATGTCTTCTTTTGAGAAATGTTTATTTTTGCCATCTAGTTCTTTGAGTTCCTTATATGTTCTTGTTATCAATCCCTTGTCTGTTGACTAGTTTGGAAATATTTTCTCCCATTCTGTGTGTTGTCCCTTCATTTTGTTAATTGTTTCCTTTGCTATGCAGAAGCTTTTTAGTTTGATATTTGCCCATTTTTGCTTTGGTTGCCTGTGCTACTCAAGGAATCTTTGCTGACCAGGTGCAGTAGATCATGTCTGTAATCCTAGTACTTTGGGAGGCTGAGGCAGGAGGATCACATGAGTCTAGGAATTCAAGACCAGCCTAAGCAACATAGTGAGACCCCATCTCTACAAAAAAAGGTAAAAAAAAATATAGGCCAGGCATGATGGCCTATGCCTATAGTTCTAGCTACTTGAGAGCCTGAAGCAAAAGAATTATTTGAGTCCAGGAGTTTGAGGTTGCAGTGAGCTATGATGGTGCCACTATAGTTCAGCCTGGGCAACAGGGCAAGATAAATAAATAAATAAAGATTACAAATAAATAAATAAATAAACAAAGATTACAAAATGGGCAAAGTGTGGTGGCTCATATTATAATTCCAGAACTTTGGGAGTCCGAGGTGAGAGGATTGATTGAGGCCAGAAATTTGAGACCAACCTGGGCAACAAAGTGAGACTCCGTCTCTACAAAAAATTTAAAAATTGGGCTGGGAACAGTGGTTCCCACCTATAATCCTAGCACTTTGGGAGATCCATGAAATACTCAGAATAGCCAAATCAATCCTGAGGAAAAAGAACAAATGATACTGAAAGCATTACATTAACTGACTTCAAACTATGTTACAAAGCTACAGGAACCAAAACAGCATGGTATTGGCATAAAATCAGATCCATAAACCAATGGAACAGAATAGAGAACTCAGAAATAAATGCACACATTTACAATCAACTAATTTTTGACAATGGCAACAAGAATATACATCGGAGAAAGGGAAGTCTCTTCAAAAATATATACTTTGACTTATTTTCTAGGAGTAATCGTAGAGTGATTATTGGTCTCCATAGTTTCTCCTATTTTATCTTGTTATACAAACAAAATAACATATATGTAGGGCCATGAACTCAAGAGGCTCCTGTGAGAATCCAACCAAAAGAATAAAATATAAACTTCTCATTGAAATTTTGCCTGCATAGTTTAACAGGCACGAATTAAGCTTTTAAACAACTAAGGCACACAAGAAATGTTACTTTGGTATTTATTTCATATCCAGTAATGCTGAAACCAAATCATCACTTCATACGCTAATAGAAAATTCCATCCATGAATTTATTAGGGTTTATATCTCATCAGATGTAGCTGTTATACGCCAAGGGTAGCATCAGAATCTGTAAATTTTTGTAGGTGGAGATCATGAAAGATATCTTTACCGTACAAGGGTGTGATGAGGTTTAGATATCTATTGGCTTAAATTCTCCAGAGTAATTATGGAGTGCAGATACCTTTGCTGAAGCTAGGAATCTAACATAATTCTTCTGTTTTCCCTGAGACCTTGCCAACTTCCTTAGTGTTATCCTGAAGTGGGACCCAGCTTCCTGCTACTCCAGCAACTCACAGAACTCACACCTCCTCCTTCTTAAGGGCATTAGGTGAAACTGCTCTCTCTCTTTCTCTTTTACTCTTTTCCCTCTCTGCTGTGCTTCCCTCAACAATATTAAAACCCATTACTCTCTCCTCTATTTTAAAGACACTTATATTTTAACAAATAAACATGATACATCTATATTTTCTCCTATGTGATTATCTGTTTCTAATGCGGGAAAGGTACAATATAGAAAGAATAAACAAGTTTCCTATAGCTTTTCTTGCCCTGTGTCCTTCTGCTGTCACTCCTTAGTGCTCTCGCTGTCTGAGATGTTGTGGGGTATTCAGGTGAAGCAGTGTTTCTCATGTTGAGTAAAGGTGGTGAGAGTCAAAGATCTGGGTTGTCTGGCTTGAAGGAATCATTTCACTGAGTTAAATCCTGTTTAATTAGAAAATCCTCACACTTCCCCAGGGAGGCTGTGCCAGATGGTGCCACATGTGCGAGATGCCTGACTTGACCTGCACGTCTCAGCCTCTCGGTCCCTCTTCCCCTGTCTGCCCTCTCAACACCTGTGGGCCACACCTGAGTCACGTCACCAGCCCATTCTGTCAAGTATTTTCCTAATAAAAGAAATGGAGAAGACACACATCTGAATGGCAACATTGTCTTTTACAGATGTTTATTATCTCTCTTTTCACCTGAATAAATCTCCCTCCTCAATCAGGACCTAATTCTCTTCTCTATTTTTACCTTTCGGTGTCCACAGTATCCTATCCACAGACTTATTGTATTAACTAACCTCTTTCTATTCTTTCTTTTTCTTCTTTTTCCTTCTCTCCTTCTTTTCCCTTCTCATCCCCTCCCTTTCCTTTCCCATCCCTTTGCTTCCCTTTCCTTTCCTTCTCATTTCTTTCTCTTGTACATGATGCTTGCTTTTATTACACCACCATAGCACTCCTCATAGGCACAGGGTTAACAGCATGGTAATATATGGTTTATGTTTATTACATGGATCATGGAATGAGTCAGTGAATGAGTGGATGAAAGGGCATAATAAACAATCATGGCTTTATTGCTGAACTAAACTCTCCTTGGCTGAGACATTTATTGCAATAAAAACTTTTTACTTCTTTAATATGAGAAAGAAGTTGCTCAATATAACAGCACTACTTATATATTTATCCATCTGGAGGCAGCTTTCATTTATCTACCAGAAGCCCATGATTCAGAAAGTAAAAGAATCAGAACTTGACTGGATCAAGATTGCCTTTCTCACCTTTGTCATTCGTTCCCTCAGTTCAGTACGATTGAGAGGCTATTATCTAGATAAAACCATCTATAGTATCTATATAAAAACTCAAATTCTTTGGATAAAACATTTACAAAGGTACCTAAGAAGAGCAGAATGAGAAAGCAAAGAGAGTCCCAGTGAGCTCATATGAAAATAGGATTCATTAAAGCTTGAGAGAAAGGAATAAGTCAGTTTTAGAAGACAGTGAGAGTAGATAAGAACGGCATCCATAAGGCAAAAGGATCAGTAGAAGTTTCAAAATTGGGGGAAATAAATACATCAGTGAGCATTAAAACTAATTACTTCATTTTCCTTATGAAATTAACATACAACAAAATAACTAAAATTCCCAACAAAGAGCTAAGGGTTTTTAAAGTTTGGATGATTAGGAATCTCTTGCAACATTCACTTTTGAATTCCCAGTTGTAGTGAAGCATCACTTCAGTAAAAGCACGAAAATATCGTAATTAACTCCCTTCATGCACTGTTAAGGAGATGGCCTCTCTAGCAGATGAAGGGAAGGTTGCTGTGTGCTTCATTATCATTATTTTCAAATAATATTAATTAAGCCACCTCCTGTGCTGATGGTGGAGCTTAGTGGTCCACAGTAGAAATGGAACAGATGTCGTCCTTGACCTTATAAATCACAGGAACAAAACATATGGCATTGTTTCATATATTTCCCAGAATAAGAAGCAACTAAATATAACATGATACTTACAAATCTCTAATTATTCAGAAGAATTTCTGTTCATCACCAGTTATTTACTATAAAAGCAATGTAATGATATGCAATAATACTTTTAGGTATTATTGGCTGGTACTTTTGCCTCCGTAGGATACATTACCAACTTTCTCTCCAACAGTTTTGTGGTATTTCAAATTCCCACCAGCAATGTGTTAAAGTGCTGATTCTGGGAAACCCTCTTAAGCAATAGATATTATTAATGTGTTTTAAGTTTTACAAACATAACTGGTCAACAGAAGAGTGGTGGCAAATGCTATAGTACATTAGTATTTTTCAATATTATATAGCCATGGAAAATAATGAGTTATAATTCTTTTTATTGATATGGGAAAGATGTCCACGTCATGTAAAACAAAAGATCGTCAAATGAAAAACAGTAACCTAATGGTGGTGGGTATATAACCTTTATGAATCTTGAACCCGCATGCTCCAATGTCTGGAATAACAGTCCAAGTATCATAGTTAAAACCGCCAAAGCAAAGCATAAATAACAAAGTAGAAGCTTTACCTATGTTTCTTCCCCAAACATTAAAGGGAATCAAATTTATAGAGCCCACAGCAAGAGTCCTCAATAAAGTGAAGGTTGTCATTATCTAAATCCACTAATAATTTTCACCACTTCTGATTGCTTCTGATCTCTCCTCACTTTAGCTCTTGCCTAAATGGAGTGACTATTTTTTTCTGTAAGTCCTTCCTTTCTACTTATGGTCTTAGTATTCTAGTCAATCTTTTTTCATGCTCTGATGCAGCTTCACAGACTTCCTCCCGAGGGTGGTTAATTAAAGAGAAACTGATCAAGAAAATTTTTATATTGAAAATATTTACATTTTAATGATTTTTGAGATGCTTACATAATACCATTCTTTTATTTGAGCAAAGAAAAATTTTAAAAAGTAGTATATGTCAGTGTGAGTTTGTATAAACATAGAAATGGTGGGGAAGTGAACCCTAAAGCTTCAGCATTGATTAGTAGGAGTAGGAGAGACTAATGGGGCAAATTAACTTAATACTAATCATAATGGTATTTGGCTATTTATAATGTATTACTTTTGTAATTAAAGTGCCAGAAAAATATGTATATAGAAATGGAAGCATTAAATCTGTTGGCTTGTTTGTGTGTTTTAAGCCTCAGATACATAGGATTAAGTTAGTGGCTGGTTATAAAAATATTTCCCTGAACATATCTTCTCCTGTTTTATTTGATTATAATATTACAGGGATTGTTCCTAATCCTTATCTTACTACCTTCCTTGTTTTCCTACATTTATTATAGTCATTGAATAATTGAAGCCTTCAAAATTATATGTTGAGTTTTTGGGGTTATGTGTATGACTTTCATTTTTAAAAAATAAAAAAAAAACATTATATTTTTTCCAATCATACTTACATAGTCATTTCATTTGATGGTGAGACATTCTGAGAAATTCATTTTTAGGTGATTTCATCACAGTGTGAATATCACAGAGTGGAATTACACAAACCTAGATAGTATAGCCTATATACCTAGCCTATGTGGTATAGCCTATTGCTCTTGGGCTACAAACCTGCACCTGTTACTGTGCTGAATACTGTGGGAAATTGTAACACAATGATTATCTGTGTATTTAAACATATCTAAACATAGAAAAGTTACAGTAAAAACATCATATTATACTCTTATGTGACCACCATGATATAGGCAGTCTGTCATTGACCGAAATGTTATGGAACACATGACTGCATTTTATGTAACGTTGTGTTTTTATGAGCCATCTGTGTTGCTGTATACAAGGGTGACAGTCAAAATACTTAATATTTTTAATACAGTATGATTCTGTTTAGTCAAATAAGCATTGGCCTGAACAACTGTTATGATCGTACCTGTGCAAATCAGCTGAACAGTAGCTTGGGACACATGTACACCTGCTGATCTATTTCTAGCCCCTGCATAGGATACCACTGTATGCATCATAGTCAGGGCTGCTTGTACTGTCTCCTACTCTCCACTTCTGTAAACAATGCAGTAATGAATTTCTCCAGAAATGTCTTATGGACCTATGTGATAAATCCTCTGGGTTATGTTCCCTAGTATAGGGTAGGTGCATTGTGGGTTACATGAATTTTAACTTTGGCAAGGACTGTCAAACTTTTCCCTAGAGGTGTTACAGTTATTCATACTCTTAACAACCGTGTACAAGTTCTCTCATCCTTCAAAAGCTCCCTAGTACTTACCTCATTGCCTACTTTTCACCCAATTTATGGGTAAAAAGAGGTATTTTTTTGCTTTACTTTTATATATTATCAGATTTGAGTTCATCTGGTAATTGCTAATAATTTGTTTAGTATCTTAAATATATCTTGATGAGAAAGATTGATCTGTAATTTTCCTTTTTGTGAAGACTGTATTTGGTTTTGAAATCAAGGTTATTATGACCATTTCTGTCCTCTTTTTCTATGATCTGGTTAAATTAATTTGGCATTATTTTTTCTTATGTGATTAAGAATATAGCCCATGGAAGCCATTTGGGTCTGGATATTCCTTATGGGAAGGTTTTAAATTAAATACTTGATTTCTTTTTTTTTTTTTTTAGAGACAGAGTCATAGTCTTTCAGGCTGGAGTACAGTGGTGGGATCATAGCTACTGCAGCCTCGAACTCCTGGGCTCAAGGAATTCTCCTGCCTTGGCCTTCTGAGTAGCTGGGGCTACAGGCACATCCCACCAAACCTGTCTGATTTTTAAAGTTTTTACAGGAGTAGGAGTGGGCTAGAAAAAGCCCAGTGAGGGCTTAGAAGGCAAAAAGACTAGGAAATGTTTGGAACTTCCTAAATATTGGTAAAGTGGCTGTGACCAGAATGCTGATAGAAATATGGATAACAAAGGCCATTCGGACAGGGCCTCAGATGGAACTGAGAAACAAGGTACAGGACACTGGGAAGAAGGCTACCTTTGCTGTGAACTGGCATAGAACTTGGCTGAACTGTGTCAATATCCTGGGGCTTTGTTGAAGGCTGAACTTGAGAGAGTGATGAACAAGGCTATCTGGCAGAAGAAATCTGTAAGCAAAATATAGAAAGATCTGCATGGTTACTTTTGGCAGCTTATGCTGGTATTTGGGAGTAAAGGAACAATTGAAAGGCAAATTTTGTAATTAAAAGGAAAGCAGAACAGAAAGATTTATAAAGCTCTCAGCCTGACCATGTAAAGACTGAAAAAGTATGTTCAAGAGAGGAAACCAAGGTGTAGCCTGGTGACAATTTGCTAAAGAGATTAGTATGGAAAGAAGGGAGCCAAGTGCCATTCTTCAAGACAATGGGAAGGAAGAAAAATCCCAAAGGCACTTCAGAAATAATTTTTGAGGCTGCCCCTTCCATCACATGCCCTAAGGCCCAAGAGGGCATAATGTTTTCAGGGAACAGGCTGGGGGCACTCTCCATGTGCTTGCTGCTTAAGGAGGCTGCCCCAGCTGTGCTTCAACTGGCCCCAGGTGCTGCAGCTCTGGAAGGTACAAGTTGTATATTTTGGTTGCATCCACCTCGTACTAATTCTGTAGGCTTGCGGAAGGCAAGAGCTGTGGAGCCTTGGCAGCCTCCACCCAGATTTCAAAGGATGTGTCACAGGGGCAGAGCCACTGCAGAGAACCCCTACTAGAACAAGGCTGAGCAGAAATGTGGGGTTGGAGCTGCCACAGAGAGTCTCCACCAAGGCAATGCCTCGTTGAGCTGTGGGAGCAGAACTGAAACTGGGAGTCAGCACTGTGGAGTCACCAGCAGCGTGTGATGCCCACCTGGGAAAGCTTCTGGAACTGGACTCTAACCTGTAAGAGTAGCCACATGGGCTGTGCCCAGTAAGTCCTAGGGGCAGGACTGCCTGAGGCTTTGGATGTCCAGTCTCCACTCCAGTATGTCCACAAGGAGACTAAAGAGATTATTCTCCAGCCTTAGGATTTAATGTCTGCCCTGCTGAGTTTCAGACTTGCCTGGGCCTATTACCCCTTTATTTTTTTCTATTCCTCCCTTTTGAAATGAGAATGTCTGACCGTTGTATCTTGGAAGTAACTAACTTGTTTTGATTTCACAGGCTCACAGATGAGACTCTGGGCTGTGCACTTTTGAGTCTTTACTGGAATGAGTTAAGACTTTGGGGCTATTGGGTTGGTAAAAATGTATTTATATTAGAGAAGGGCATGAGTTTTGGGGGGCCAGAAGTGGGATGCTGTGATTTGAATGTTTGTCATCTTCAAAACTCATGTTGAAATATAATCCCAAATGTGGCAGTATTGAGAGGTGGGGCCTTTAAGTGGTGATTAGTTCATGAGGGCTCTGCCCTCATTAATAGTTTAATACATGCATAGATTCTTGGATTAATGGATTAATGGGCTATCATGGGAGTGGGACTGGTGGATTTACAAGAGGAGGAAGAGAGATCTGAACTAGCATGTTTGGCCCATTCACCATGTGATGCCCTGCATTGCCTTGGGAGTCTGCAGAGAGTCCTCACCTGCAAGAAGGTCCTTACCAGATGTGCTCCTCAACCTTGGACTTCTAAGCCTCCATAGCTGAAAGAAATAAATTCCTTTTATTTATAAATTACTACGTTTCAGGCATTATAAGCAACAGAAAACAGACTAAGACATGAAACTTGCTTTAAAAAATAAAGCAAGACTAAGACTTGCTTTAAAAAATAAATTTTAATTCTCTGGTAGAATTCTTACTTTTTATATATATTTTGAGCCCACTAGTCCTAATTATGCTACGTACCACAACTGATGTTTACACTATCTGGGTTACCTGTGGGTCTTGCTCTACTGTCTGCTATTTTCTCTTAGTCTTGCTTCTTTCATTCATTGTAATTTTTCTTGAATACTGGACACTGTTTATAAAAAAATACTGTTGAAGCTCTGTACAATGTTTCTTCCAACTGATATGATTAGTTCTACCTTCTGGCAGACAGCTTGCATAAAGGTATATTCTCTCATTTCAATCAGGGAATAAACTGACTAACCTGGGTTTTATACTTGTAAAGATTTATCTACCTCCGATTAACCACTTTTCCTAAGGCAGATCTTTCTAGAGGTCTCAGATGAGAGTTCTGGCTTTTTAATAAGACTTACATTTTGACAGATTCTGAAATACATTTTTCCTCATTGAGTACCTTGAGACAGCTGAAAGCTCCTCTCAGCTTGTTAGTCTTTTTTACCTTATCTTTTTAACTTCTTGTCCTTGACAGAGAAACTTTGAAAAAAACTTAATAAATAAAAAGGACACATAAGGAAGATTTGTATTACCAGATAGTAAGATATGTAATAAAGATATATTAATTGGAATTATATTTTGGAGCATGAATTGATAAGTCTATGAAGGGAATAATGTATAGCATGCAGAAATTGGCCCGCCGAAAAATATTTAGAATGTAATAAATGTAGTGATATCAATTCAATGGAAACATTGGAAACAGTATTAATCCGTATACTCCCAGGTAGATTTTTAAAGTTCTAAAAATAAAATTTGTCAACTATAAAATATTTTTAAAAATATGGAAGTTGTGGGAGGAAAGAGTGGGAATGGACTGTTTAATGGGTATGGGATTTTCATGTGAGTTGATGAAAATATTTTGGAACCTGATGGAAGTGTTAATTGCATAACACTGTCCATGCACTAAATGGCACTTAATTGTACACTTTAAAAATGGTTACTTTTATATTATGTGAATTTTATCTTAATTAGAAAAAGAAAATATAGAGGACTATTTTATGAACTTAGAAGTCTATCAAAGTTCATCTTAGAAAGTGGGAAATAAAATAATTTGGCTAAAAATATAATAAATAAAATTAAAATAAATGCAGCAACTTTGAGAAAATGTTTACACTGAATTTAATATACAAAGAATTTTTATGTTGAAGTGTGGAAAATGACCTTTTTGGAAGTGAGGCTGTTAGGGGAAAACTGAGAATGTAAGCAGAAACCATAACTTATAAAACATATCCTGAGTCACACCATGACTAAACTAAGTCATAAGTATGTCACAGACTAAATTCAAAGTGTTTTAACACCAATTTTATCAAATCCAAGTATTCTAAGATAAGTCCATAGACAACTTTGTTTAAAAGTGACAGGGATTATATCTTCTAAAGAAAACCTGCTGAATGTTTCAGCAACATGCTAATTTTCAAATTCAGACCAACTCTTACTAATGCCACCTGATGATTAATGTCAGTCCTGAAAACTTTATAAATATGCCTCCCTAACCTTTGCTGTCTTAGTCCATTTTGGCTGCTATAACAAAATATTATAGACTGGGTGGATTATAAACAGACATTTGCTTCTTACAGTTCTAGAGGCCAAGAAGTCCAAGATTAAGGAGCCAGCAGATTTGGTGTCTAGTTAAGGTTTCCTTATTCATAGGTGGCACATTCTTGTTGTGTTGTAACATGGCAGAAGGGGCTTGAGTGTTCTCTGGGGTCTTGTTTATAAGGTGACCAATCACATTTATGAGGGCTTCAGTCTTATCTAATCACTTTCCAAAGGGCCTTATCTCCTAATACCAACATATTGGGGGTTAGCATTTCAACATATAAATTTTGAGGGAACATAAACATTCAGTCCATAGTATTTTCCCTTCCCCCATCTTTTGAGGTGCTCCATACCACCTCCCGTCCCCTCACCCATATATTCTCTCTTGATGCAGCAAGTTAATAGATATAACTTTGTTTTATTACAGGTCATCTTTAGGCACTGGGATTTATCAAGAATATATAAATAATATCTATAGTCATAAAGATAATAAGAAAAGACAACCCAATAAAGAATGAGCAAAGGATTTGAATAGCAATTTAATGAAGGGAAATGAAAATACCCAGAAAAATAAAAAAGATGCTCAAATTCACTAATAATGGGAAAAATGCAAATTAAAACATTAATAAACCATTTTCACCAATCAAATTTATCAAAATTAAAATTTTCTCACATATCAAGCAAAAATGTAGGTGTTAAAACATTGTGATGAGTATAATTAGAGATTCAGAGGACATTAGTTTAGTGTCTGTTTTTTTAAATGCACATTCCCTGTGACCCCCAAAATTTAATCACACTTATATATTGTACAGAACACTAAAAACTACACTAGGAGACCTATACAGAGTTATACATTTAAGTAGCACAGTGTAATAGTGTTTGTAATAGTGAAAAATCATGAATAAGCTGCATATTAACAATATGAAGGTAGACAAACTATGATATATTCATGCTATGCGATTCTGTGCAGTGCTTTGTTGTTTTTGTTTTTTAATGAGAGGTATAGCTATAAAGATTTCTAAAGGTATTTTTAAGAAAAAATCCTAGTTAAAGAATTTTACAGAACATATCATTTGGGGTTTAAATATGCTACCTCTTAATGTATTTTTAAAGATATTTATGCATATGCTAAATACATAAAAAAGAAAAATAAATTTTGGAATAAGTTTTGCAATTGGTAATTCATTTTATTTTCTTTTCAGAGAAGGAGGGGACATTGATTAGTAACCATTGTCAAAGCAGTCTTTGGGGTTTTTTCTGTAATGATTTACTTGTTTTAAATTATGTGCTCATGCATTACTTATGAAATAAAAAATAATAATGAAGTTTTATTGTAAAAATTAAAACATCAGGGGGAAAAAGTAAAGCAAAATACAAGGCAATGAGAAAATTGTTTTTAAGATGGAAAACATTTGGGCATAGTAAATGTAGAAAATGCTGAGACGAAGAATCCATGATCAGTGGAAGGGAGGGAGAAGGAAGCCAGAAATTATTTTCCATCTCACTGACAAGACCTTTAATTATTCTTGTGTCTTATGTAGGCCATTATGCTGGTGCTTCTTTTTTAATTCAGATTTCAAAAAAAAAAAAAAAAAGTGAGGCTCAAAGTAGTTTTACAAAAATGCTGATGACAGTAAATGGCGGAACCACCAAAGAAAGGATACATTCTATTCCTGCATACTGGTATAGGAATTTAGAGACATAATGCATTCATTGAAAATGTTTTGTCTCATTTTCGAGTTTGTGGTTCAAGATCCCTTCCCTTTATGTATATATTCAATCTCCATGCTCCAATGTGAGGACTTTTTATTGTAAGGCACTCATTATCCATTTTCATTGGTATAAATACATTCTCCAATAGTCTCAAGCATTTTCGCAATAACAAAAGAGGCTTGCTTATAACTAAACTACTCTTTCTCCCCATAAAACAACACTGGGAAAATACAGTGTGTATGCCACTTCGTGTAATTGCACAAATTGTGCAATTAGGCTCTTTCTTGAATGAGATGCAATTGTAAATAGATTTTCTAATGTAATTATGGTCCCACAACATCAACTACAGTTCAGTAAAACAATGAACCAAATATTTCCTCCCTATTTGTCTTTATCTATTTTAGACGGAAGTAAGTTTCTGTGCTTTTTCCTTTGAGATATCATTTCCAAATATTATCAAGTAATTTCTTGTTAGCAGATAATGTCCTACTAGTGTCCTGTGGCCAACATACTGAATATGAATTATGTCCTTAATCAGGAAGAGCTGAAACATGAAAATTGATGGCTTGGTACTGTGTATAACATGATGAAATTAAACAAATTTCCTGTGCTATATTTATACTTTAAAAGTATAAAGACACACATTTACCCATATGGAAACATGATGGGTTTGCCAGAGAGAGCACAGCAGGTCTTCTTCCACATACATTGTTTTCAATTTTGGATAATCGGTATGAACAGAGGTTCCATCTGTTTCCTCCTTATTTCCTTTGTATTTTGTTTAGGAGATATAATGTGGCCTTGCTCTTCTTTGTCACTTAGTGATATTCTTATTAAGAGTTTGAGATTTACCGGACTTTAAAAGAAAGAAGCAAATGGTTTCTGGTGAAGTCAAATAGGAAGGGTGTCAAAATAATCCATAACACATAAATTGTGTAAGTTTGGAAATTCAGACTATCTATTTGATTTCCAAATTAATAGATGTCAAACGATGAGAAGATAAACCACAGAAAATATTTACAAAACTGATATCTGATAAAGGACTCTTAAAACTCAATGATAAGAAATGAATGACTCGATTAAAGAGTTGACAAAAGGTCTGAACAGACACTTTATCAAACAACACATACAGATGGCAAGTAAGCATATGAAAAGATGCTCAACTTGTTCTACTAGAGGACTGTAATTAAAACAATAATGAGCTACTATTACAAACCTACTAGAATGACCAAAATTCAAAGTGCTGACAATGCCAAATGCTGACAAGGATATGGAGCAACTGGAACTCTCATTTATTGCTGGTGAGAATGTCAAAGGGTGCAATCACTTCAAAAGATAATTTCAAAGTGGTTTCTTACAAAACTAAACATACTCTTACTATGTGATCTAGAAATCACATCGCTTGTCATTTACCTAGAAGAATTGAAAATTTATGCCCACACAAAAACTTGCATACCAATGTTTATAGCAGCTTTATTCATAACTGTCAAAAGTTGGAAGCAACCAAGATATCTTTAGTAGGTATACTGATAAATAGACTGTAGTCCATTTCAACAGTGAAGTATTATTTAGAACCAAAAGGGAATGAGCTATGAAGCCATGAAATGACATGGAGAAAACTTAAATGCATATTACTAAGTGAAAGCAGCCAGTCTGAAAAGACTATATGATTCCATATTATTCCAACTATATGACAATCTATTAATAGAACAAAAAAAACTGTAGAGACAGTAAAAAGATCAGTGGTTACCAGGGGTCAGGGAAAGGGAGGAATGAACAGGTGAAACATGGAGGATTTTTAGGGCAGTGAGATTATTTTGTATGATGTTTAGTGGTTAATATATGCTATTATATTTGTGAAAACCCACAGAATGTACAACAGCAAGAGTGAACCCTAAAGTAACTAAAAAACTGAAAAATAGAGCTACCATATGATCCAGCAATCATACTTCCTGGTATATATTTCAAATAATTGAAATCGGAATCTTAAAGAGATATCTACATTTCTATGTTTATTGCACCATTGTTCAAAATAGCCAAGATATGAAAACTACCTAAATATCCATTGGCAGATCAATGAATAAAGAAAATGTGGTATATACATACAATAGAATATTATTCAGTCTTAAAAAAATTCTGCCATATACAATAACATGGATGAACCTGGAAGACATTATATGAAGTGAAATAAGCCAGTCATAGAAGGACAAATACTGTGTGATTCTACTTATATGAGCTATCTAAAATAGCCAAACTCACTGAAGCAGAGAATAGAATGGGGCTGAGGAGAGAAGGAAATGGGAGTTACTATGTAATGGGCATAACATTTCAGTTATGCAAAAAGAATACATTCTAGAGGTCTGCTGTATACATAGTGCCTATAGTTAACAATACTGTATTGTGCACTTAAAATTTTGTTGAGAGTGTGGATCTCATGTGTTCTTACCACAATTAAAAATCGTGGTCTTCTAGGAAAATAAAAGAGCCATGCCCCACAAAGCAAAGTTAGTTGCCAAAAAATTTAGGACATGAGTTGTTTCTAAAGAGGTGAACAAGGTTTTTAGTAATGGAAAAAAGTCTCCAAATACATGTTAACTGAAAGATCAGGTATATAATTAGAAAATAAGAGCACACTCTGATTGTTTATGAGTGTCATGAATATATTTAAGTGAAAACAAGGACACTGAGCACATGGAATTCACTGCTCATTAAATGCCAGAACTTCCCAGAAAATTAAAATAAAACATTTGAACACTTACAAAAGAATTCCATCAAGTAAGAGGGCAAGATAATAAATGCTTTTGCATAAATTATTGTGGAGAATTAGGAGAGCAAATGGATTCCTATGGAGATGGTGACATGTGACTTACAGGCTATCATTGATTTTCCAAATCCTATTAGCATATATAGCACCTATTGTTTAAGCACCTTTAGGAGCTGGGATTGTGTCTAAGTCTGTAGGTGTGGAGGTGAAGCTTCAGGAGACCATCACCATGGCTATAGCTCTAGCCATAGCTGCTTACTACTATGGATTTGACTATAGCTATGGTTGCGGTTGATATTTTGTAGAAAACAATGATGCTCTTATTGTTACTATTTACTTCCTGAATGCACAGTGTGAAAAGCTCCCCGATAGCTAAAAAATTAGAAGACTCTATCTTGGTTAATAGAAGCAGAGCAAGGAAATGATTATTTCCTAAATATTTCCAGTTTTTCACATTGTGCCATTGCATTTTTAGACCTTTTCTCTCCACTCTGTTTTTATTTTAAATCAGGCAATGTATAAATGTTTTCTCATAATTAAACTTAGTTTTATATAATCTTTTAAAAGTCTTTGCTTCTTTTGTGCACAAAAACAATTCCCTGGTTTAGGGCATAATATGTTACTGCCTGTTAGGATATTTACTATAATATTTCTGGTTGAGACCAGAAAAATATATTTTGCCATAGTAAAGACTTCAAATCTTTCTTTCAACCAAAGGTTTGCAAAACTTTATTAAAAAGGTACTGGCCATTTTTCTTTTATCATTTCTTTAAAATTCAAATAAACAACTTGTAAGTTCCCTTGACAGTAAAAAAGGGAATTTGCCTCAGCCTGTGAAGATCTCTTTTCCATATAATTTATCATAAATTGAGAAGTTTGGGTATGTTTTGAGATTCTCTATCTACTCCATGCATTTTGATGCAGATATAATTACCTGTGGAGATCTGATGCTGCAATTGGATAACGAGCAAGATTGGGCACTTTTGGGAGTTGATTCAGAATAAAAGACTCTGTCCCTGAGGGTATTTTCAACGAAAATAGCTATGTTCCATTTAAAGAGACATTTTTTTTTTCTCCAAATGTGTTTATAAATAGTTTTGGTGTTCTTGAATGACAAATCTGGCAGAAATTTCACATATGATTTTGCCCTTAGTTCAACTGTAACAGACTATAGCAGCAATTTATAAGTATGGGCTGAAATTTTGGGGGGTTCCCAAGACCCTTTCAGGAGGCTCATTTTATAGGTAAATTTATTTTTTATAATAATATTAGGATATCATTTACCTTATTTACTCTCATTCTATTATGAGTATGTGGATTAGTTTTCCAGAGGGTATATGAAATATGATGATATCATTCTGAAGACTAATGTGTTTTCTAGAATTTTCTGAGGCAGTCAGTTTAGGGTATAAATTTGTATATTTTCAAAAAATAGCTCAATTTATTTTCCTTCCTTCTGTGCTTTTACCCAGCGATGTTTATTAATAGTTGATATAATTTCTGCTTATCATTATCTCAATAGAGGCAGAAAAATTTTATGCAATTTAGCAATTTTCTATGCTGGTAGAGAAGGAAACTCTGTTAGCTTCCTAGAATTGCTGCAACAACACAATTGCACACGTGGCGGTCTAAAATAATAGAAATTTATTCTCTCACAGTTCTGAAGATCAGAAGAATGAAAGCAAGGTGTAGGACCATACTCTCTCTGCGAGCTCTAGTAGAAACTCTTTCCTTGCCTCGTCCAGGGGCTCCTGGTGTTCCTTGGCTTATGGCAGCATTACTTCAATCTCTGCTTCTGCTTTTATTTTATTTTATTATTTGTTTGACACAGAGTCTCATTATGTTGCCCTGAGTAGAGTGCTGTGGCATCAGCCTAGCTCACAACAACCTCAAACTCCTGGGCTCAAGCGATCCTCTTCCCTCAGCCTCCAGAGTAGCAGGGACTACAGGCGTGCACCCCGAGGCCCAGCTAATTTTTAGTAAAGACGGAGGTCTCGCTCTTGCTCAGGCTGGTCTTGAACTCCTGAGCTCAAGCAAACCTCCTACCTTGGCCACCCAGAGTTCTAGGATTACAGAAATGAGCCATAGTGCCTGGCCTCTGCTTCTGTTTTTAAATGGCTTTCTCCCTTGAGTCTCTGCCTCCCCACCTTTCTATCTCTTACAAAGATGTCCATCATTGGATTTGGAATCTTTGTGAATACAGGCTAATCTTATCTCAAGATCCTTCCTTTAATTACATCTGAGGTTTTGAATGAACACATTGAGGCAGTTCACAAATGAACTCACTACATTGTCTTAACTTGACAAAGTGTACCTGTAAAAACCTATATAAAGCTTTATTTTTAATGGAGATAAGGTTCGCCAGAGAAACAGAACCAATAGACCAATAGGATATATGGTATAGAGATAAAGACATATTTAGAGAGATTTATTTGAAGAAATTGGCTCACACGATTCTTGAGGCTGGGAAGTCCAAAATGCGTAGGGCTAGACAGTAGGCTAGAAAACTTGCAAGCTGAATTCCTTCCTCTTTGGAGGCCCTAAAGTCTTTTCCCTTAAGGCCTTTACTTTATCGGCTGAGACTTGCCTAAGTTATGGAGGGTAATCTGCTTTGCTCAAAGTCTACTGATTTAAATGTTAATCACATCTAATAATACCTTCACAGCAAGGTATAAACTGATGTTTGATCAAGCAACTGAGCACTACAGCCTAGCCAAGGTGACAAAAAAAAAAAAAGTTAACCAACACATGGGGCAAAATGAGAAACTTTTGCTTTAAATTCAGGGGAAAAAATATGCTTCACCACTACTTCTATTCAGTATTAGCTTGTACATTCTAAACAGAACAATACCCAACAATAAGTAAATAAGAAGTATTATATAAGGATTAGAAAAGGAGAAACAAACTCATAAACTCATAAATTGTAGTTTATATGATTGTAAAAAACACAAATAAATCAATAAACTAATTATAAGAATTAATGAGTTAGGGAAGATGGCTGGATATAAGTTCAATTTACAAAAAGCTATTATATATCTATATACCAATCACGGAAGACAAAAATTTTAAAAAAGACTATTTACAACAGCAGCAAATATATGACAATTTGGAATAAATCTAAGAAATGAAGTATGCAACATTTGGAGGACCATTTTATTGAGTGGTATTAATAACTTAAAAAATATCTACGGCTGACTGAATACTTCCTTTGTTATAGAAATTATTCTAAATATGTTATATATAATGTCATTTCATACTTGTTGCAATCTAAGCAGCAACCCATTTTAGATATGAGAAAATGGAGTCACTGAGAGTTTAAATGACTTGGTGAAGGGTTCATGTCTAATAAGTGATAGCAATGGAACTTGAACCTAGACACTCTCACTCCATAATTTATGTTAATACTTCATTAATACTTAATATTTGTATGCACTTTTAAGAAATAAATAGGAACACTCAATAATTTAAAAATGACAAAGTCTCCACGTTGATCTGTATATTTAATGTACTTCTAGACAAATATTTCAAAGTCTCTTACAGAACTTGACAAGCGTATTTTAGTGTAGAGTTGCAAAAATACAACTATATACAAGATGCTCCGAAAGAAAATGAATAAGATAGAGGCTGTTGCCATGACATGTACCAAGATTGTATAAAGCTATAGTCGTCAAACTCATAGGTTGAGAAGAATGATAGACAAATGACTTGTGTAATAGAACACAGAGGTCTGAAATAAGCCCCACTTACATTGATGCTTGAAATGTAACAAAGTAACACTGAAAATCACTGTGGAGAGAGAATGTTTACTCAGTAAATTATTCTGGAGCAATTTATTTTTCATATACAAATAAAAATGAGAAGCTTTCCTCATACTAAATACCAGTAGTTTTCAACATAGGGTAATTTTTTTAAACCAGGGGACATTTTTGGTTGTCACAATTGGGAGTGGGTACTACTGGTATTGAGTGGGTAGAGGCCAGAGGTACTGCATAATATCCTACTATGCTCAGGACAACGTCCACCAATGAAGAATTATCCAACCCAAAATATTAATAGTGCCAAGGCTGAGAAATCTGCTATACACTAAAAGCAAGTCCAATTGGAGTTAATGTTAAAGTCCTGAACTTAAAGCTTTCAGAAGACAACATAAGAGGATATTTTTATGAACTTGAATTGGAATGAACTTTTTAATCACAAAGGGCAGTAGAACACAAAATAAATTATTAATACATTTGACTTTATTAAAATAAAAAAATGTTTCTCATCAATTATACTGTAAGAAAGTGAAAAAACATGAAAAGAAATACCTGTGAATTGGGAGAAATTACTGGTGCCATATATAAGTGACTTAGAGAAGGTAACCAGGAAAAAATATTCTCTCTCTCTCTACATATATACACACACATATACATAAGTGAATCTATACATATGTATGTATATTAATACATGTATTTATGAGATACTTAAAGACATAAAAGAATAAGCAAAATATAGAAGCAGACATTTTACAGAGGAGAAAACATGCAAGACAAAGATTTGCAAAGGCACTCGAACTCATGACTAAACAGAAACCTTAAGATCATGATGATATATATTTAAAATTAAAAAGCCAAAAAATTTGAAGTGTTACTGAGAAGGAAAAGCAATGAAAACTTTTATTAATATATCATATCAAACTTTTCAAAAGAAGACAGAATAATGGCCAACGAACATGAAAAAAAATGCTCAACATCTCAAATCATCAGGGAACTGCAAATCAAAACCACAATGAGATATCACTTTTCTCCAGTGAGAATGGCCTTTATCAAAAAGTACCCAAACAATAAATGTTGGCGTGGATGTGGAGAGATAGGAACACTCATACACTTCTGGTGGAACTGCAAACTAGTACAACCTCTGTCGAAAGCAATACGGAGATACCTTAAAGCAATACAAGTAGATCTACCATTTGATCCAACAATCCCATTACTGGGCATCTACCCAAAAGAACAAAAGACACACTATGAAAAAGACATCTGCACTTGAATGTTTATAGCAGCACAATTCACAATTGCAAAGATGTGGAAACAACCCAAGTACCCATAAATACATAAATGGATTAATAAAATGTGGTATATATATACCAAGGAGTATTATTCAGCTTTAAGAAACAAGGGTGATATAGCACCTCTTGTATTTTCCTAGATAGAGCTGGAACCCATTCTACTAAGTGAAGTATCCCAAGAATGGAAAAATAAGCAACACATGTGCTCACCAGCAAATTGGTATTAACCGATCAACACCTAAGTGGACATATAAGAAAAACATTTATCGGGCATCAGGCAGATGGGAGGGGGGAGGAGGGGATGGGTATATGCATACATAATGAGTGCGATGCGCACCATCTGGGAGATGGACACACTTGAAGCTCTGACTCTGGGGGGGCAAGGGAGGGAAATCCAACACACATAACATAAACATTTGTACCCCCATAATATGCTGAAATAAAAAGAAAAAATATATCATGCAGGTGGGAGTATAAATTTATACTAATGCATTGAATAATAATTCATCATTATTTCATAAAACTAAATCTAAACATACTCCAGGAGACCCATCAATTCCCCTCCTGGGTGTAAACCCACGTGCAGGTGGAGACATGTGGAAGACCATTCAGAGTGCTATTGTTTGACACAGCAAAAGAACTCATCTCTTGTGGGCGTAGGAGTATTCAATAAAGTCAGATCACATAGGCTAATTCAATAGTATGGTTAACATTATAACTCATAGTGTGAGTGGTGTGTTCATGAATGCTTAGTTTATTATTATGCTTTAGAACTCACATATAAGTCACATATATTCTTCTGCAGGCATCAACATACACACTAGCCATTTAAGAAGTGTGTATATATACTTCTTAAATGAAGTGTGTGTATATATATATATCTCATATATATATGTACATATATATACATATGTATATATAATATACACATATCATATACATATCATATACATATATTATATATGTATATATCTCATATATAAAAGAAGTGTGTATATATCTCATAAATACATGTATTAATATACATACGTATGTATAGATTCACTTATGTATATGTGTATGTATATATATATAGAGAGAATATTTTTTCTTATATGTATATGTTTGGTCTGTGGATATGGATATATGGAGAAGAATTTGGGGACTGTGAAACATCCTAGTTCCACTTGTAGGTGCAATAAATATTCATTCATGTTAGAGCCTTGATTATCCTTCTAAATGTTTACAATTAGATGATGCCAAGCCTACTTCTCTATTTCTCTCAGTTAGCAAAATGGAGACCCCAGAAAGTCATTCCCTCAGTTGTAACTGAGTTCTGTCCCCCTCCCTCAACCCCCAGTTTATATATTGAAGCCCTAACACCCAATGTGACTATATTTGGAGATAGGACCTTTAATGAGGTAATTAAGTTTAAATGAGGTCATAAGGGGAGGGTCCTAATCCAATAGGAGGAGATACTAGGGATATGAGTACATGGAAGGCCTTGTGAGGACACCTTAGAGAAGTGGCCCTTTGTAAGCCAGGAAGAGAGACCTCACCAGAAACTACCCTGGCATCTTGATCTTGAACATCCAGTTACCAGAACTGTGAGAAAATTAATTTCTGTTGTTTAAGCCACCCAGGATGTGGTATTTTGATATGGCAGTTTAAGCAGACAAATCCATGCTCTCTAAGCTAGATTTTAGGAATCTTGAGGAAAAATTTAGGGATGCCTATAATAGAAATGTAGCTCCTCGTGGTCTGCATATCCACGGTGAAATATCACTCCTAGTTCTGTCTTCGTATTTGAGATTTTATCTGGTCCAGGTTATTTTATGCATCTTTTCCCCACAGAATACTCATATTTTTCAAGCTGCTTGAGATCCTTTATGGAAAAGACAGGATTAAACTGTTCTTAAAGAGTTTTCAACTTAAGTCTTAAGAGAGGTAATTACTATTAGGTGAAAAATAGCCATTTCACTGCCAGAAGAAGATAGTATTATGTGCAGGGTTGAGGGTTCCCCGTTCTGCATTTGTTCCTGTCTCCATACATTTTTGTGTATGTCAGAAAGTAATTAGAATTTTTTTTAGTCTGTAGAGTTGTCCCAAAATATCCTCATCACACTTTATGCTCCCAGAGATAAATATAATTTTGCTCTCATTGTTCTACTCACTATGGGTCGGCCATCTTTGCCAGGACGAGGAGGTGCACATGACAATGCTTCTGCAGGAGTGAATCTTTCATCAGTGTTCAGATTCACACAGCTGTGTTTGTACAGTGAAGCATGTAGTCTGATGATACTTGAGCTCGTAGGAAATAAATCAAACATCTGGACGATCACGCAAGAAACATATGCACTTTAAGGAGAAAAGAGCCACTTAGCTCTCATTCTTTAGAACTACCTAAAAAGACAAATTATGAACTCCACAGCAAATGAGATATTATCTTACACTCAGGCAGAAGGGTTTAGTGGAGTGGTTGCTGATATATGACTCAGAAGAGTCTCTTAAACCCATTGCAGCCAGCTTTTTGCCCTTGTGTCCTGCCAAAACTGATTCTGTGTATGTCATCTATGATACCTTCTTGCTAAATCCAAAGATCAGTTCTCTATCCTCAACTTACTTACTTATCACCATGAACATCGACTTGTTCATTACTAACTCCTCACTGAATTTCTTTCTTCCCTTGACTTCCAAGCCTCCATACTCTCTTGTCTTCCCTCATCTACCTGGCCAATATTTCTCAGTCTCCTTCTCATACATCTACTTTGCTCTGACATTTTAATATCAGGATGCCTCTTTCTCAGTCCTTGGACGTCTTGGTTTCTCCATTTCCCTCTGCTTCTCTATGGTCATGAGAGCTCATTTGGTCTCACAACTTTTAGTAGTATCTATAAAATTTAGATGACTTATAAATATATATTCCTAGCTTATATCATTTTCCTGATTCATATAGCCAACTGCCTCTTTGAAATCCATATGTGACTTATAATCAACACAAGTTCATCCTGTCTAAAACTGAACTCCTAGTCTTCTCCCCTGCAACACCTGTCCTACCTGATATCTTCCCTACCTCAGTTCATGGCACCTCCATTCTTCCAGTTGTGAAGGGTCAAAACCCAGGATAGTCCTTGATGCCTTTCTTTCACCCTCCATATCTAAATCATGGAGAAACAATCCTGGCTCTACCTTCAGAATGTATCTACAATTCTCACCGCACTGGTCTGAGCTTCCATCATTGCTCACCTAGATGACTGTCCAAGTGCTGCAAAGAGGCTCCCTGGGTCTCCTTTTGGTCCCCATAGTCCTTTTTAAACACAGCAGCCAAAGCAAACTTTTAAAAGACTTCAGTTCATGCATCTGCTCAAAACCCTAATGTCTACCTGTTTTATTCCAAGTAAAAGTGAATGTTCTCAAATGGCCTGTAAAGCTCCATCTACCTTACCCTACCTGTCTGGCCCTACATATCTGGCTCTTCCTTTCCTTGTTAGATTCTCTTGTTGCTTTTCCCACCACCTTCTCCACTCCAGCCAAGATGACTCCTTGCTGTTTCAAGGCTTCTCCTTAAAGGCAGGACTCAAGCTGCTCCTGCCTGCTGGTTGGAAGCTCTTCCTATAGATATCAGTGTGATCCACTCCTTTTTCTCCTTCCTTTTGCTCAATGAAGCTTATCCAAACAAAGTATTTTAAACAGCAATTTATCCCTCCTCTATCCTCCAACTCTTAGAACCAGTGGTCCCTTTACCATGTTCTACTTTTTGTTTTGCCTGTTTCCCTTATCACCATTTAGCCTGCTATATTATTTATTTATCACTTGGTGAATTGTCTGTTTCCATTTCTTTTTGGAGGCTTAAAAATGTCCCCCAAAGACACCAAGTCTTAATTCTCCGAACCTGTAAATATTATCTTATTTGGAAAAAGGATCTTTGCAGATGTGATTAAGTCAAGGATCTTGAGAAGGGAGATTATCTAGATTATCTGCATGGGCTCTAAATGCAACCACAAGTATCCTTGTCAGAGTCAGATAGGAATTTGACAAAAGAAGGGGAGGCAATGTGACCACAGAGGCAGATATTGGAGTAATGTGGGCTTGAGCCAAGGGATGTCTGCAGACCCCAGAAACTGGAAGAGGCAAGGAACAAATTCTTCCCTTGAGCCTCTGGATAGAATGAAGCCTTACAGACTGCTTGATTTTGGTCCAGTGCTACTTATTTCAGACTTCTGGCCTCCAGAACTGTGAGAAAATAAATCTGTGTTTTTCTTAAGCCACTAAGATGGTAGTAATTTGTTACAGCACCCACAGAAAAATAATATAACTGCTATAATATAAACTCCATGAGGGTATGGATCTTTGTATGTTTGAGTCTCTGACATATCTCAAAAGCCTAGAACAATGCCTGGAGCATAGTAGGTGTCTAGCAAATATTTGTTGCATAAAGAAGTAATGCATATTTTCTTCTTTATATACTAACAGCAACCTTGTCTGCCTTATAGAGATGTTTTAAAATCATGTGAATCTGTGTTATTACTGTTCATATAGCATTTTTGATACTGTTTATTCACTAGTGGATTTCAGCAAAAACGTTTCAAAGACATCTTTGTTAAGTTTTAAGGTTGTGATATTTGTTGCCACTGTATATTTGGTCTGTAAGGTTAAAAATCCATTATTTTTTCTTCTCTGAAATTAGAGTACAGTATTCATGAAATGATGATATTTTTTGATTATGATCTTATGGGCTGAATGGCCAGAAAACCCATAGGAGATTCATTACTAAATAAACAATAGCTATATTTTAAAAATATGACAACCAATTTTGAGCAATCATGAAAAAAAGCTACTATGTACAACCAAAGACTTTTCCTACTAATATTCAACCATTACTAATCGTTGCTTTGGATAGCCCTGCATTACTTTTGTCTAGAATTAAACATAGCTTTCTTAGTATCAGAGGCAGCATTTGTCTGCAGCTTGGAGACCTCTGTGAGCTTTGTGCATAAAGTCTTCCCAGGAAGCTTCAAAGCTGCCTTTTATCTTTTCTTTAGTAAGAAACTTCTGTCTGCTTACTACAAAGGGAAAGTTCCATTTGCCCTTTCAAGTTTTCTGCTTATACCTCTATTTCCTCTTGTAGACTCCTACTTCTAGTGCCTAAGCAAAATCAAAAATAAAGTTTTCAACAAAGTGGTCTGGCGTATCTCACTATTATTGTTTCTAAACAATGGTTTTGATGCAAGGCTCAATCCTCTTATGTGTGAGTTCATTCTCAAGAGAGTCTTCCATTTGCACGGAGCACACTTTACCCTAGCAATTCTATACTCTGTGATTTAAACACTAAACTAATTCTGTTACAGACTTATTGAGATGGATAGACTTTATTTCGAGGAGCTAGATGTTACCAAACCAAGCTCTAAGCTTTATTATATTTTACGTGGAAAAAGAAATGCTTTCGATAAAAAAATAAATCCATGTTCTTTTCGTATTATCACAGAGCTTTTAATTTTTGTATATTCTTTCTTGTTATTCATATGGATAAATGAATTATGCAAGTATCATTTATATGATTGTAACTATATATGTACAATTTTTTTAAAAAATGGATAGGCTGGAACATTCTTAATGCTGTTCTCCTTTTGTACAGTCCCACTTATTTTATTTGAGTTTACACGTGTCCTAGAAAAGTTCTCATTACACTTGTCCTGGATGATGCCCTCAAAATCATCCCTTCCTGCCCCCAAGCCATCTTGCCTTTTCTCTGGTTTCTCTTCAGTCTGTTTTCCACATGATGCCAAGGTAGTCTTAAGCATTAAAGATTATGTTTATCCACTGTTAAATTCCTTTATATCTTTGGAATTATGCTCAAATCTTTAATTCGCCATGACAACTTTTAATCACATGGTCCTTGCCATAATTCCTCCCCATTAACCACCTACTCTTGCTGCTCATGCACCTTTCACACCAGCCAGACATCCATACCTGTGGATTTTCTGGAATGTTCCATTCTGCTGAAGCCTCTGTACTTCTCTCAGGCTGCTCCTTCAGGGCATGCAATAGATAACCCTTTCTCATCTAGCTAAGTGACCCTTAAAATCTCAGTTCAAGCCTTACCTCCTTTAGTGGCTCCAGGGTCTAAAGTCCTTCTCGACTTCCAAAGCATGCTAAATAATCATACTCAATACAACATTTGATTATATTCACTTGTATTCCTTTCAGTAACTGTATGAGTTATATTTAATTTGTAAGTATATTTATAGTTTATTCCATACTGCCACCTTCTTATGGGCATGGGACTATGTATTGCTATATCAACACTGAGTACATAGCAGGTACTTGCTATGCTCTAAATGTTTGTGTCCCCCTAAAATTCATATGGTGAAATCCTTACCCCCAAGGTGATGGTATTAGAAGGTGGAACCTTTGGAAAGTTATCAAGTCATGAGAGTGGAGCTCTTGTGAATAGAATTAGTGTCCTTATAAAAGACTACACAGAGAGCTCCCTCACGCCTTCCACCACCTGATGGTAGAGTGAGAAAGTGCCATCTGCAAGGAAATGGCTCCTCGCCAGATGCTGAATTTGCCAGTGCTTTGATCTTGGACTTTTCAGCCTCTAGAACTGTGAGAAATAAATTTTTATTGTTTATTAGCTACTGTTTATGGCATTTCGTTGTAGCAGCCAGAATGGACAGAGACAGCACTTATTAATGGATGGATACAAGATACATAATTAACACTCAAGAATGTTTGTGTATATGTAATAAAAAATTTTACTTTTTTATATACAAAGCATATAAACATATTGTATTATTTTTTAAAGTTGAGAAACTCATGACATATTCCATTTAAAACTGTGCATTTTAGAGTTTCTTCAATCTTGCTTCCTAATGCTCTAATTAGTAATCTCTGTGCTATTTATTGCTTTCCTTTTCATGATTATTTGTATAATTTCTTTTGTCCACTCTAGATATCTATAGACAGAGACTGCTGGTATTCCAGAAAGATAACCAAAAAATGCATTTCTTTTAGAAGTTATTTTTAGGCATCATATATATAAGGCCATAGTGATCCTGCTGTTGAAAGGTAAAAAATATACATATGCACTGAGGTTCCTAGATGTCTTTGCTTTTTAGAAAGGTATATTTAAGATGTACAAATGATTTTTGATATACATATGTATAATTAAATAATTACTAGAGTCAAACAAATTAACATATCTATCAAGTCGCATAGTAACCATTTTTTATGGGTGTGGTAAGAACACCTAACATTTACTTTCTTAAGCAAATTTCCAGTATACAATACACTATTATTAACTTTTGTCCTTCTGCTCTGTATTATATCTCTAGATTTATTTATCTTACATAATTGAAACTTTGTACCCTTTGACCTACATCTTTCCATTCCACCCCTACCATCCCTGGTAAACATGGTTCTACTCTCCGTTTCTAAGTACTCAATTTTTTAAAATATTTCACAAATAAGTGAGATTATGTAGTATTTTTTTTTCTGTGTGGTTTATTTCACTTGACATAATGTCCTACAGGTTCATCTGTATTGTTGCCGATGGGAGGATCACCTTATTTTTTAAGACTAAATAATATTCCCTTATATATATGTATATCTTAATTTTTTCATTCATTTTCATATCTTGGCTATTGTGAATAATGCCACAATGAGCATAGGAGTTCAGATATTTCTATGAGAGGCTAATTTCATTTCCTTTGCATATGTACCCAGAAGAGGGATTGCTGGGTCTTATAATAGTTATATTTTTAATTTTTTGAAGAACCTCCTTACTATTTTCCATAGTGGCTGTGCTAAAATTTACATTCTCACAAACAGATTTCTCATTTCTTTACACTCACCTTTGCCAGTACTTTTTATTTCTTATATTTTTGATAATAACCGTTTTAACAAGTGTGAGGTGACATCTCATCATGGTTTGGGTTTGCATTTCCCTAGTAATTAGTGATGGTGAGCACCTGTGCATATACCTGTTGGTAGTTTTTATATTTTCTTTAGAGAAATGTCTATTTAATTCATTTGCCCATTTTTAAATTGGGTTATTTATTTACTTTTTGCTATTGCTAAATATTAACCCCTTATCAGATGTACGGTTTGCAAATATTTTCTCCCAGTATATAGACTACTTTATCATTTTGTTGATTTTTTTTTTGCTGTGCAGCAACTTTTTAGGTGGATGTAGTCTTATTGTTAATTTTTGCTTTTATTGCCTGAGAATGTGGTGTGATATCCAAAACAGCATTACTAAAACCAATATCAAGGAGCTCTTCCCATAAGTTTTCTTTGGATCACAGCTTGCATACTATCCCTCTCATTTTATTGGCCAAAGAAAATCACATGGTTGAATGACTAAGCAGAGTTGGAGGATGCTAAAATATCTCATGGAATAGGACATGAGTACGGGGATGAGATTTGAATTGGAATCATTTTGCAATCTACTACAGCAACTTACTCTCTCCATCCCCGGGACTCCATAAGTGCGACTCTTGAAATTATACATTCTTTAAAGTAATGAAAGTTTTTCAGATTAAAAAAAAAAAAGGACATTTTGGTATCCAAATCATGGCATCACAAACAAACAAAAAAGACATTAACTGATGGATACAAGATACATTACTATAAGTCAAATTTATGTGAGTTTTATGTGTTACCAATCATGGTTGATGTGTGTTGCCTTCAACTTTTTCAAAATATTTAGCTCAAATTTTCTACTTCTAGACCAGGACTGGAGTTTACATACAAATCTATATGCTCAAAAAAGGATGCAGAAACACAAAACTCATGGCGATGTGAAAATGTAACTTCATTTTTTAATCTGGACGTTTTGATGAAATTAGTACAGTTACATTGCCTCTAGCATTCCTAGCAGCAAAGTCATGGGTTCTTTGGAGATGGCCATTGTTGGGGAATGTTGTGTTGATATTTCTTGACTATGGCAAAAGCACTTCTCATATGGTGATGACTTATAATTTCTTCCACATGAAGAAACATGAAAGTCATCTATTGCTTCTTATGGACGGGGTCCTTCTGTGTCTTCTCAGTTCCCAACTGGACACCCTAGGAAGGTCTTCCTTCCATGTTGCTCTTATTTGATTTACGTAGAACACACATCCTTTTCTTAAGAAATTCTAAAAGTGCAGGCAGATCCCAACACATCCACCTTCAACCTGCTATCCCAGGCTCCTTTTGCCTTCTCAAGTACCAATCAAAATTAGTTCTCTATATTTTCCACTTGCCGCAAAGAGTATTCAAGCTTTCACAGTCATTCTACAGAAGACTCCCTCTCCAAGTTTGAAGTAAATGTGGGAGAAATCCACATCTCTTTGGGATTTAAGAGTAAGAACTCACAGCATGTCAACAGAAATCTCTAGGAAATATCTCTAGAATTGCATCTCTTCTCTCCTTTCTTAACTGATTTATATTTTCAAGGTGTATATGGAATCATGAATTATGGAATTGGATTTCCATGACAATGTTTGAAAAATCTAAACTTTGACCTAGCATCTCAATATTCCTAAGATGTATTTCATTTTTGTGATTTAATGCAAAATTGAATTTTTGCATCTTTTTATATGTGCAAATCCCCACTTGAACCTTTTTTTGTTTTGTTTTTGATAAGATTGGTTGAAAACTTGCTCTTCCTTCTTTTCTTCACTTCAAGGAAAGAGAAATTTGGGATACAGGATGCACTACTGTGGGTTTTTCCAGTAGGAAATTCCTCCCAAGTGGTCACGAATAGATACCTCAAGAAAACAAAAAAGTGGGACAGAGGAATCAACAGTTGATGGCTTAGTGAACTTCCCATTCTTTTTCCCAGCACCTTCTCATTTTCTTATAAAAATTAATTTGCCTCTGCATTACTAGTTCTAGGACAATAATGTGATGCTTAATCTCCTGTATAAAATAGAGCTCTTAGAAGGAGTTGACAACATGAGCAAAGTGAAGCTTTTGAATCTCTTTCAATCCCTAAGAAGTACAACCAGGTATCTGGTGCTAATAACATGGTGATCTACTACTCAGGTGCTTTATAAAGATGAAAAGTGGATAATCAAAGTTTTATCATCGGTAAACAGAGAATATCGGGGAGTTTTGAACTTTTTGATCTCATACAGTTTTAAGTATAGAGCCTTAGGGCTTTCAAATGAAGAAACTTCACATTGAAGACCAAAGAGGGAAGAATCATGGTGCATTCTTTAAAGCCCTTGTTATATTATACTTGAGAGATGACTGCAGAACACTGGCCTCTGGGAAGTTCCTTTACTTTTTAATTGGTTAAACTAGCCAAAGTGCAGCTTGGGTCTCTTACAGGCCAAAGTGGCCTGCGGATGCTGAAGCCTTCTACAGGAAATCCATGTATCTCGCATAAAATGAGCAGGCTTGCTCTGAACTACATGCTTTGTACTTGGACCCTTTAGTGTCCTGTGGTTCTTGAACAAATATCCCAGGTTGCCAGAATGATGGCTCCATTTTATGGATCTCATAACTTTGGAGGGAAGTTGCAGAACAATATTGTAAATTGAACTGGGGAGAAAAAGCCAACCAAACAAAATATTGTGCTTCAAAAAGACAAGTATACAACAAATGTATTTATTTTTCATCATTGTATTTATTGTCAGTTGATGCTTATCTGGAAACTTTAATTTTCCTCTATAGTCATATTTGCTGTTCCCCCAAATATCTGTGTTACACCGGCCATTTTTATCCATATCAAATATAACTTTCTGTTCATTACCAAGTTCTTAAAACCTTCCTATATGAGTCCTCTAGGTGAATATGGACATCCATATCGTTGGACACCTTCTGGAACTTTTACAGGCATAGAGTCTCAGAAAACAATTGAGGATGAAGGACACGTGATTTCGGTATTCCAGTAGTTTAACCTATGGCTCTGGGCTTTGTCATAATGTAACTACAAGAGTCTCCCAATGGTTCTGTGTAGGTTCAGTCTTATCTCTCTTTAATTTCTTCCATGAACATCGCCAAATTAATGTTATTCGCAAGTAAAATAATCTTTGTGTGATTCACCTAATAAATTTTTTAGGAGGTCTCCAGTGCCACTTTAGCTTTTTATTTTCGCTATTCTCTACCTTCATGCTTTTACATGTCTCCAGCTCTGCTCAGCAGCCAAACTGGTCTATCTACAATCCTCTGAACATTTCTTAGCCTCTACACTCTTTCGTTTCTCATCACCCCAAAATACATTTCTTCCTTTGCCAAACAGAGTCTACTTTAGACACCCCCTCCTTTGTGAAGTCTTTCCTGATTCCCTATAAATAGTCTCATGGTTTCATATTTGCATATTATAATATAATCTGTTAAAATCTATCAAGATTGACACTTTCGTTATTCAAAGCTTTGAATACATGTAAGAAACTACAAACTGATGCAGTTATTGTTATAAATACCAACAGAACCCTGAACACTTGCAAAAACACTCTTATAAAGTAATATTTTATGACTCTAGGTTATCTTTATATAAATTAATGTTGGCACCCTTTTCTTCTCTCTAGGCTGGTTCTTAGTTCAGGGGATGTTTTTACCTAACCAAAGTAGACTGTCTTAGATATATCCTCCATGATTTGGAAAACATCTTTAATACTAAAATAAAATCAGCTGTATATGTGTAAACCTGATCAAACTGACAAAAATATTAATTTTGAATATCCCTATCTCATCAGTTCTAGTTTGTCACAATTTGATCTAATTGTTCACTGGCTCCTTGGTGTTCCACAGTCCAAAGGTATGGCTTCTCAAGAGGGCATTTGTTAAGTGTTAAACTGGGTTCCTACTTCCACCTTCCCAGTTTATAGAAATGTGATTTACTGCTACCTTCACCACTTGGTATTCAGTCATCATTTTGAATTTATATAATAATGTCACTCATAGTTTGCTTGCTATTCTCTGCCATCTATTTTATATGCTTCTCAGATGCTATGTTCAGATTGCAAGATCAACCAAGGGAGTGGTTGTTGAAATTATGCAAGTTGCTGATCACACTCACTGTGGCAGGGGCGCCTCACTCCTTGTAAATACCGTTTGCAAAATGAGGTTTTCAGAATACGACGCCTTTAAGATGCTTGTCTAACTTGAGCATTTCGTGAATCATCACCTCATTCTAATGACTGAAATATGTTCTAAAGAGGACAACATGTCCAGGGAAACAGATCAATTTTTCCTCTATTCATATTTAGCTTGAGGTATTTGAGATAGAACTGTACTTGAGAGGAGAGCTATAGTAACATCTTGCTTGTGAGATCAAATGAAATAATGCATGCAAACCACTTTGTCAAGTGCTTAAGAAATAATTTAGTATTACTGTTCTCATTATTATTTAGATACCCTTTCAAGGACTTTTTTTTTCCAACCTCACTGAGATTGATCTTTTTTTTTTTTTTTTTTTTTTTGTGGAGGGATGGGGGAAGAAAGAGCTACTTCTGAGGGTATAATTTTTAGAAGTCTATCTTGAAATTCAGTTACATAGAATATAATCCCTAGATTAAAAATCATGTCCTGAGAGGACTCTTTTCCTTCCCAATCTAAATCAGATCTCACACTATTGGTTCCAATGAATCTAACACTCTGCCTTTAGTGCACTTTTGGGGCTTCAATCATATACTTGTAGACATTTACTTTGTTATTTTTTTTAATACCCATATACTCTACAAAACTTTAGTCTTGAAAATATCACTGGGTGACTTTGTGTTCCTTAGCATCGTATTCTGATTTTCTGCATTGAAGAAATTCTTAATAAATATTTATTTCAGGAATGATTATATATGTGAAGAAACACAGAGAAACTCATACATCATTTGATAGTTGAACAATCAATTATCAAGTATCGAAAGATACAGCATTTAGTCCTAGCTTTAGCACTAACTATCCATGTCACCTGAAATAAGCCTCTATAACTCTTAATATTTAAAGTGGAGGGCTTGTGCTAAATCAGTTGTTTTCAACCCTGCTTATATGTTATAATCCCCCAGAGAGTTTTTTAAAAGCATTTAATTTAGGCTCCATCCCAATTGAATTAGATTCTCTGTGAGGGGGGCCCTGGCACTGCTGTGCACACATTTTAAGTCCCTCAGGTGTTTGTAATGAACATCCTGGCTTGAAAATCACTGTACCAGATTAATGAAATTTCTTTCATTTCCAATTCTGAGTTGTTTTGCTTACACTTCTGAAAAGGCAGACTGTTCTACTAATTTATCTGAGCATGTGGAATGATTCTCTGCACAAAACAGGACCTCAATAAATGTTTGCTGTTGCTGAACTTGCAGAGAGTTCTACTAAAGGTCATGAATATTAAATGCAGGAGATTAATCTGGTGACTGCAACGATGGGCTCATCTCTTATTTTATACTAGGTTCAGGGAAAAAGACTTCACAAACTAACTAGAAATGAATTGGAAAACTCTCTAGCAGTGACAAGACTTGTGGTGTCTGTGACTGAAGGTAATTAGATATTTAAAAAATAAAACTGGCATTCACTTGTTGAACTCTTCATATGTATAAGACAGAGTTTTAAGGATTTTCCATGTACCAAGTAATTCAGTTCTACCAACACCTTAGAATGGGTGCTTTCATTACCCACATAATGTAGATGAAGCAAATGAGGCACAAAGAGGTTAAGAATCTAGGGAGAGGTGGGTCTCTATTTGAACTGAGTCTTTCCATATGAAAAGAGTCAAAGAGAGTTCCAGCGAGGCGAAAGCCGGTCTTTTATCTGGGAGGTGACATTTCGTCACATTTGCTGTATTCTATCCATGAGAAGCCAGTCACTAGGCTTGTCCCACACTCAAGGGAAGCGGTTCACACAAGGTGTGATTATCAGGAAGTGGGGATCATTTGGTGGCCATTTCAAAACCTGCCTGTCACACAAGGAAATGCCTACAGGAATGTGCATATGGCTCTCTCTATAGCTTGGCTGTGGGTTATCTGACACCTGGGTATTGCATGACTGTGGGATCTTTGGTGGTCTAGTTGTAGCTATAAATCTAACTAAAACCATTGCAGCATCCAAATTTGTTGACAAGATAAGCTACTACTTTCTGCCTTATAAACTGTGTAGCCTTGTACGTAGCCATAACCATGGTGTACTCTGATGGAAAACTTCCACCATGTAGGTGATGCTCTAATATTTCTCAGTGGATTCCCCTCCCCTTACACTCAGTTTAGCAACAGTTAAGGAGCCAAGTTCACAGCCATAATCTTCCACTTTGTCATACTTTGAAATCAGACTGCCTGGAAAACCAATTCCCAAGTAAGTGAAGTTGGTTTTTATAACCCTCTAGTTGTGTTAGTTATGTCATTTTTCTTCTGTTACACCTATGAGGAAGTGTATCATTTTTCTAATGGCTTTATCTAGCTAAGCAAACCTGACATTTTCTTTCCGTTAACACACATCAAGAACTTTATGGTCTTTTTTATTTTATTGGACCCTGTAAATCCTTAGGGATCTGTTTTTGTGCCACATAAAGGGACTTCATTGGGTGATGAATTTCATTGCTTCGGAACACTCACATCTTATTTATGTAAATATGTATGCTTAGAACAAGGATAGCTCTGAGTAAAGTTAGTACTTTCCTTTCAATCCACAACCCACAGTAGAATCATTGTCGTCATCCAAGCTGTTTTTGGATATAATACAAGATAATGACATAGGTTATCTTCAACTTCACCTGGGAGAAGTGTCAGTATCCATGCCATCCTTTTTGAAAATACATTTTATGAGATCAAAATAGTACAAAAGAGCCATCTTCATACAATATCTTTTAAAAAAACCTTTAGATTCCAGTCATGTTTCTCATTCACACGTTCGGGAACTTATTCAGGAAAGGAACAGGCAGGTGTGAGATGTGAAGCACCATGCAAGACACTTGGTAAAAGTTATTTTCTGCAAACTTCACAAAAATCTTATGAGATAGACATAACAGTGTAATTCACAAATAAAAATATAAGGGAGTAAATTACAGAGCTCGGACTTCAATCCAAGTTCTTTTGATGTCCGGTCCATGATAACTTTTTTACCACTTGCCTCCATGTTGCTTAAATACTGACCAGCCTCCTGGGATTTGTCCCATAATTTCCTGAGATTCTGTGTTTCCATTCCAGCTAAAAACAGAGATAATGTGATCCAAATATGACAGCCTCTTACCTTGTATTCTGAAAATGATTATGGAGTTTTTACATTTCTATCTACATTTGTTCAATCTGAAGTTTTAAAGTTACTCCAATGACATGAGGCATAATCAGTCTATTTCCTTCTGCAGAACTATCATGGAAGTATTCTAGTATCACAAAAAGCCCAAATGCCTTAGGGGTCATAAAGTTTATAAAAATCTCAATATTGCGAAGGATTTACAATGCTCCCTATGACTAGTACACAAAGGCTCTTCTTATAAAACTGTTTCTATACCCCAACAAGTAAGAATTATAATATATATGGTTCACATATCATATTTTTATTTTCTAGCTGGTAATTACTACAATGGAAGATCACAAAACTGCTAGGATGAGGGACATCCAGCTGTTTTGGAAAATCCCAGGACAGTGTAGAAAAACTATCCTCCAAACTGAGATGGTGCCAAGAGATCAAAGAAATGACCCAGACCAATCCAGCTTGGTGAGTTAGATGAGTTTATTAGAGATTACTTACTCAAGGCTCCTCATTCCTAGTCAAGATAGGAATCCTCTGGGCACTCACTCCTGGGCAGTGGCAGGAGTTCTTCAGAGAGTGAGATTTGCACTGCCTGCTTGTTTGTGGAGCCTTAAATTTCTTTCTGACAAGTGACACAGAGCTCTCTCTCTGCCTCATCGTACATTTGCAGAAAACATAGGTTAAGCATGCACAGTACTTCCTGTTAGGCAGGGAATGTAGTATTACAATTAACTCAGGAAGCTTAATGCAGTTCAAACTAGACTTAAGACTTATGACCATCTATGCAAAAGGAACGACTTAAGAAAACCCTTTGTGTTTTGTATTTCTTTCAACTTCTTTTGTTTTGATCTGTATTTCTAAATTCAAAAGAAACCTGCCTGAGTTTTGTTAAACATTAAAAGCCAGTGGTGAGAAACTTGTATTTTTCTCTCACCAGTGGGATCTGAACATTCAGTACAGCAATTACCCTTTGTACACCTGTAGAAAGCATAAAGTAGAATGGGTGTTCACACAGAGGAGCTCCACCCAGACCTTATGTGAAGGAAGTATAATACTTGTCTCCATTAGGGGAGTACTGTGGGCAGACAAGCTGCAGCCTTCAGTCACTTCGGAATTGCCTCAGCTGGTTAAAACAGCCTGGCCTAAGCTCACATCTTTTCTTTTCAGTGGCGGTCCATATCCTGTGACTGATTAAGGAAGATGGCATAAAGAACTGGCCATTGTAGCACAATCAGGGAAGCCTCTGATAGGCCGTTTCAGTGCCAGAGCAGCCAATGGGATGGGCAGAGGCTGTGGATCCTGACCTCTTCTGTCCCATCATTTTTTTCTCCTCTCTTCATCCCGTAGGTATTGATACCAAGATCATGCCCTAATGAACATCCTGCACACCAAACTGCGTCTCAGTGCCAGCTTTCCGGAAAACCCAAACCATGAAATCTGTTTTTTTATCATCTCTTGGAGACATACATCCATCTCCTTATATTTGACATACCACAGAGTTCATTCTTAGAGTATGGACTTCCTCCAAAATTCACAAATAGGAGGAGAACTTACTGAAAGATAATTATCTCAGCTTCTAGACACTGGGTTTATGAACTCAGATGTTCGTTCCTTCCTGTCTTCTTTATTTCTGTCCCAGAGTAAGAATTGTTTTTATGTTCTATTCTGGCTCTAGATCCCAACTTCTCTTGAATGATAGAAGCTTTTGTCCTTCAAGAATCCAACACCATTTCCCTGATTCTTTCTCATTGTAATTTTAACAAGCGCAGACCTCACCCTCAAAAATCAAAACAAAAATAGATGACTCAACTTCTCCCTCTACATCATCTCCTTTCCTTTTCTTAAAATTTCATTTCATTTATTTATTTTTTTTATTTTGAAAAATTTAGAGTTTTTATTCTATATCTCTCTTTTATATGATGATTCTTTTTTTTTAATTTATTTTTTCAGCATATTATGGGGGTACAATTGTTAAGGTTACGTATATTGCCCTTGCCCTGCCTCCCCCCTTGAGTCAGAGCTTCAAGTGTAAAACACACTGGCTGTTTGCATCTCTTTTAAAATCATTTACTCTTTAACTGAGTAATCTGTTATTCCAATGTTCATGATAAGCTCTTTGTGCCAATGTCTGATGGATGCCTCTCAGTCATCCCTGTATTATTGATCCTCTCAGCCATTCTGCTAAGCTTTTATCCCTTCTGGAAGTTCTATCTTCCTTTCTTTCCTGTGATGTGATTATGTCTGACTCTCTTCTCTTTCCTCCTCCTTAATCTTCTCATTAAATATTAGTATCTCCTGTTATCTTCTTTATCATCATCATGTATCTATGTCTATCTAGATGGCCTCAAAATCAATGTGCCCCAAATTTAACACACCATCTACTTCCTCCAAAACCTTATTTCTAGGTCTTTGCATATATCCTGCTTCCTCTACTGCAATCTCTATTCTTTCCCATCCCCATCTGGCTAACTTCTACTTATCATTGAAGAGTTAGCTCATGTGACCTCCTTTCTGGGGAAAACACCATGGATTCTATGCTGGGTTAGGTACCCAGCCTATGTGCTTTGTAGTGCTGAACTGTCTGCCAGATTCACTTTGGGTGGCCTTGGATATGATCTTAGAAATTTCAGCTTTTCCCTTTCAGATAGTTTCACATGGGAAGGAGGTTTGAGAATTGTTTGCCAGGTTCTCCTTGGTACACTGGAACTTATTACATGGCTCATGAACTTAGACACATGGGAAATCAAGTTGCATATGTATGTACTGAATAGCCCGTTCCTGTAAAGTTCTATCCTAGTAGATGGGGAATTTTAATAACAAATCAGGATACAGATTTCTTGAGATCGTGTAAGTTAAATGTGCCTATCATACAATGACAATTATTTTACTGTGGGAAAATTTCTGACTTTGTCATCATTACCATCAACTAATAATCCCTTTTCATTTACCAGTTAACATTTCTTCATTGTTTTCAAAGATACCGAGTATCCAGTCATAGGAATGTACCTTGCAACAAATAGGTCTGCTTTTTAGAACACAGCCGAAGGAAATTTTTACTTTAATGTGGATATGTACAGCCAGATGAAACAGAATTTCTAACGAAACATACAAGAAATATTATAATTTGAAATACTTTTTTTGGATTATTTAAAATCTCTTTGTGTGAACTTTGATTAAAGAACATTAGAATTCTCCTTAGCTTATTTGTTACTTTGTAGGAATATAAATATAAATGTATTGAGCACTTTTATGTGCTAGCCAGTCTGCTAAGCACTTTACATGTAATAACCTACTTATTTTTTCACAGCAACCCTGTGAGGATGTCACACATCACTACTTTAACAATGGAGAAATGAAAATTTACAAAAAATGCCCCAAATCACACATAACGAAACAACAGAGCTGGGACTCAAGCCTAGGTTTGCCTGATTCCAAAGACTCTGGTCTGAAGCGGTTGGCTAAACTGATCTTTCTGTTCTGCATAGGCTCATGGTCATTTGGTTTTCCTACCAACAGAACTTGACTTTATTTGGAAATAGAGCCTTTGCAAGTGTAATCAAGTTAAGATGAGGTCATGCCCAGTTAGGGCAGCCTCTAATTCAGTACAACTGATGTCCTCATAAGAAGAATCACAGAGTCACATGTGGAGAATGCCGTGTGACAACAGAGGCAAGATTGTAGTGATGAGTCCACCAGGCGAGGCATATGAAGGACTGCGGCAATACCAGAAACCAGGAGAGAGGCATAGAACAGATTCTCTCTTAAAGTCTTCAGAAAGAAGATGGCCCTGGGAACATCCTGACTCTGGGTTTCTAGCCTCCAAAACTTTAGTCAATAGATCTCTGTTGTTTAAATCCACCCAGTTTGTGGTATTTTGTGGCAGTAGCCCCAGGAGACTAATACAGGACAATGTTTCCTGTTAACTGGAGATGGCGTTTTGAATATGTGCATCTGCTGTGTTTGGAGGTCAGAATGAGAGGAAAATACATTTTCTCAAGAAAAATGCAAAAGTAAACAAGAAGTCAGATCTCATTCCTTCTTTTGTAAGAATCTACAGGCTATTACATGAGTCAGCTTTTGTCACACATACTCAGCCCTTCTTGGGGGGATAAGTCGCCTGCAGCTGCAAGTGAAAAGGAATTTAAGTTTGGGTTCTAGATGATGTACCTATAGCCTACTGGACAGAATAAACACAAAGAACAATGTTTGCTAGGGCAGAGCAAGCATTTTTGTTGAAAAAGTGGAAATGTAAGCATTCTAAAACATGGAACACAGGAAAAATAGTTGATGCCAGAGTTAAAAATAAATTTGACAAGAGAAGCTGCAATTAAAATGTTGAGATTTGCAATTCAAAGGATACATTGTCTCGGATGCCAGGGGGATCTGAAGAGCATGCTTGAGGTAGGCTGACACCTGTGTTAGCAGAGGAGAGTTACTCAGCAATATAGATATGATCACCAGTTATAAACTGGGAAAAAAGAAGAGGGTGTCTCATCATTTGAAATTGAGCTGACGAGTGCCTGGTAATTGTTTTAAGCTGTCAACGTTTTCAGTAGAAGCCACAGGATTTGTTTACTCATAACAGAATGGATGACAGCAGCCATGTCAATACCCACCTGAACCATACTCGTTGACATGGCCCTGGCCTGTAAGTCCCAACCGCAGCTACACCTCAAGCCTCCAGGTTCTAAGCCACAGCATGCAGGACTGTGACCCCCCACCCCCCAATATTCCCCTTAATAGTTACAGCATAGAGTTTTGGGATATGAAGATGGTTTAGGAGCAAAAAACAAACATACAAAGTTTTCCTGTTATTGTGTGTGAGAGTTTTATATATTACCAAGGATGGATATGGAAAATTCCAGTTCTCTAATTTCTAATTCCATACATTAATTTGTATCAAAATGATAGCTAACTCTGCTACATATGAATGAAAACAGGTAAGGTGGTTTTGGAGTCCTTGTGGCAAAATTGGAATTCCATGACCAATTAGAAAAAGAACACTGATTTTTATAATTCTTGGTTTATGCTATAATTCAAAACAAAAAATTCATAACCTACATATGAATCTGTAGATTCATATATAAGCTGAACATGTTCTTTTTAGGGGCTGGGGAATCCAGCTAACCCCAGAAATATGCCTGCTGTCTTCTTTATATTCAAAGCAGATGTAACCTCTTTACAGCAATAGAAAGATGAGGATAAATTTCAAGTGCGAATTTGCTCACACTGCTTAATACCATCTCAGGGCATCAAGCTGAAAGCAGTCATCTGAGGATGTAGTATAATATAATGCTCTTCAGCAGAGAGTGTTGGATTTCATTTTTGTTGAGATACTGCTCCCTGAAAATAATGATTCCAGCTTCACACATAGAATTCAGGCATGTTGCATTTTTAAAATACATAGAAAAAATACGAAGAGAGTACAAACTTCAGCATCTGTAAGCCGAGATATTGGGAATAAATATTCTCTGCAAGAATCTTAAAGCTGAAACTTGAAACAAAGTGATTTAGCCTAATACCCATTGGAAATACTCCAGGATGAGGACACATTGAAGCCAGATTCACACACATTTTTCATTAAGCTCTCTGCAGTCAAATGAATCTTTGCCAATGACACTGGGCTGTACAAGATGATAAGTACCTCTGAGTCTACAAGATGACAGGGTATGTCAGAGTGTATGTGGACTTTTCGTCATTGCTTACATGGTACATAGATAAATGGTTAAAAAATCCCTCTGGGTAGAGAATATTCAAGAATAAGACACGGAAAGTAATATTAAGATTTGTTGTGGGTGCAAGGAACTGATCAGAAAAATTGAGTGATGCAGAAGTATTTCTAAGGATGAATTCCACGTGGAAGTAACTTCCCTCTTGGGGAAGCACCATTGAAATCTTCAGAAAACCTCAGTGGCTACAGCACTGGAGGGAAGGGAGAATTCCCCTAGGCACCTGCAGCAGGAAATTTTACAAAGCTTTTCGAGCAGAATGATAACCTTTACATTCCAGCATTGCTCCAAGTTGCACAATTCAAGATAATAGAAATCATACTGAAAAGCACCGTGGAAATCCTGTGAATCAATGATGTCTGGAAACTCAGAAAGTGCTTGAGAGTGGGTATTTCTATCATTAGGGTGTCAGAAATCATAAAAGGCATTGAGCAGTTTAAGAAGAATTGATGGGAACAAATTTAAAATAAAGGACATGGGTTTTTGAAGAGGCTAGAGGAGTGATTAAGAGCAGGCACCCAAAGAAGAAATAAACCCATATAGAACAATGACAGTCGCTCATATGCTAGGCTAGCTACAACTGGTCTAGATGTTCATTAATTTCTCGCAATATAGAGGGAGAAGTTAACAATGGGCATATACTCCTATAGGTTAAGATAAGGTTATATTCATATTTTATTTATATTTAAAATAACTGATCAGCAAATTGAATATAACATGTTATATATTGTGGGGCTTTTTTACTTCTATTAATTATTTTTTCTATTCTTTGTATAATGCTCTTGTAAAGAGGTCCATATGAGAAATGTATTCAAGTAGTCTTAGTTACTGTTAAAATCCCTGTGAATGGGGTGAGGATGTAAGTCAAGGAGCAACCTGAAAGAGCTCTTTTGAGGAGGACCTGTTTACATCTGGATGCGTTGCCTGGTGGGCAGGTTGTGCCTTCCTAAGGGTCCCCACCCAAATGTGTGAATGGGGCCTGAGATGACCTCACACTTCACTTGCTGAGGTCTGAGACAGTTTAGGACTATATCAGCCCAGAGAAAGGGGTCTCTGTGCTTTTCACAAAGACAAAATACTAGCTCTTTCCAGTTTTCTTTTGCCGCATGATAAATCAATCTGTACTCACAAGCATAAAGAACATCAGTCTTTTATTTAGATTGGCTGTGACAGCTCATCTTTGCTCCAAGAAGAGTCAGTGGTATAGCTCGAAGGCTCTTTGGGAGCTGAAGTTATCCAAAGGCTCATTCACTCACAAATATGATGGTTGTTGCAAGCTGTGGGCTAAGATTTCAGTGGTCAGGAAAACACCTACAGGTGGAATTGCCTGTGACTGCTTGGCTTCTTAACAGTGTAGTGGCTGAGCTCCAAAAGGGAGCGTCTTGAGAGAAAGCAAGTGTGAGCAGCATTGTTTTTTGTGACTTAGCATCAAAAGTCCTTTAGTAGTACTGGGTGGTCCCCAACCCCCAGTCCGTGGTCTATTACCCAGTCAATGGCCTGTTAGGAAAAGTGCTGTGTATCACTACCTGAGCTCTGCATCACATACTGCACACTCACGACACCACATCCCCCATGCCTAGTGCTTGGAAAAATTGTCTTCTATGAAACTGGCCCCTGGTGCCAATAAAGTTGGGGACCAATTTAATCCAGGTTGTTGAAAAAGTTGGCCATGAGTTTAGCGCTCACCCTAAATCCAGTATAATCTCATCTCAAAATCCTTAAATTAATTATATCTGCAAAAACTTTCTTTCTAAATAAAGTCACATTCACAGCTAACATGAATTAGGATTTGGAACTATCTTTTTGAGACTACTCTTCAACACACTATTATTGTGTTGATAATAAGAGAAACAGGGTGTGGATATTTGGAGTACCTCCATACTGTCTTTGCAAGTTTTATGCAAACCTAAAACTATTCTAAAAAAAATTAAGTATATTGTCAATAAAATAATAATATAACAAACGGTAAAGCTAAAAAATAATTTAAAAGTATTTGGAAGCAAAAAACTTATTAGGTATTTGTGACGAAATCTTGAAGAAGCTGTGATAAGATTTAAAAATAGTAGCTATTTGAATCTGTGGTATTGATAATTATGTCTTTTAAGTTTTATTGGATTTTAATAATATTTAATTGGATTATGGATTTTCTCCCCCCAAAATTTGTTGTTCACTAGAAAAATAAGCTCAGATAACCTTAAAGGATCAATTTGCAAGCATTACTCTAGTACTCCGAACAGTAGCGTCTCCTGTAGTGCAGGTGTTACATAGACTTTCCAGTGTAATCTACAAGGAACCAAACCTAATAAAGATTCACAAATATTAGATTTAAAAAAGTCAGCCAGAGCTTAGGGGTCAGAGGCATAGATTTTAAAGAGGCATGGTTCTGAAATCTTCATTGAGTATGGGAGTGTTGTAGCCAGCTTTGGAAAATACATTCTGCCACAGTTCTGGCTATGTGATCATTACTTTTAAAAGATAGTGGGATCATCAAAAGTAATTAATGGCTTTACCGTATCACTCAGGAGCTTGGCCAGGAAGATATGATGTGCTTAAAAGGGACATTCGAAGAGAGTTTTAGGAAGGGAACTGTTTATATAGGTTTTGTGTGTTTGTTGGGGAGGGAGGTTTATGAAAACTGCCTTAGTCCATTCTTGCTGCTATAACAAAATAACACAGACTGAGATATTTATAAACAACAGAAATTTATTTCTTATCATTCTAGAGGCTGGGAAGTCCCAGATGAAGGCACTGGCAGATTTGGTGTCTGGTGAAGGCTGCTCTCTCCTTCCGAGATGGTGCCTCATTGCTTCATCATCCTCATGGTGGAGGGCAGAAAGGCAAAAGGGACAAATGCTGTGTGAAGCCTCCTTTATAAGGGCATTAATCCCATTCACGAGGGTGGAGCCCTCATAATCTAATCACCTTCTAAATTCTTCGCCTCTTAATACTATCACATTGGCAATTAAGTTTCAACATATGCATTTGGGGAGAATACATTCAGACCATAGCATTCCACCCCTGGTGCCCCAAATTCATTCCCACCTCCCATATTTTCATTCAACTCCAATAGCCCCCAAAATCTTAATTTATTCCAGCACCAATTGAAAAGTCTAGAATTGATCTAAATATCATCCAAATCAGATATGGATGAGAATCAATGTATGATTCATCCTGAGGCAAATTACTCTGCAGCTGCAAACCTATGAAATTAGAGATGGGCACACTTGTAGCTTTGACTTGGGCAGTGCAAAAGCAATTTATGTGACGAGAGCATATGTACCCCTGAAATATTCTGAAATAAAAAAAAAAAACCTCTGGGCTGGTAATAATTTTTCTCCTGCTAAATAAATGTTCAATCAATCTTTTTTAAAATATATAAATAAAACACTATGTACTTCTAAAATACAATAGTGGGAAAGGAATAAGATAGACATTCCCATTCCAAAAAGGAGAAATATGAAAGAAGACAGGGGTAATAGGCCCCAAGTAAGTCTAAAATCCAGCAAGGCAAACAACATTATATCTTGAGGATTTTGGATAATCTCATTTGACTCCATGTCCTACCTTCTGGATACACTGGGGTGGGGATTGGGTCCAGTGCTAAAGGCAGCCCCCCAACATGGCTTTGCTGGGTGCAGCCCATGCAGCAGCTCTCAGGGGCTGGAGTTAGCTGCCTTTGGCTTTGCCAGCCTTGTGTTGCATGCTGGTGGCTCTACAGATCTGGGGTCTCTGGGACAGCCCAGCCCCTATGGCTTTTTAGGGCTTCCCTATGGCAGCCCTACTCTAGCAGCAGTTTTATGCCTTGCCATGAGGCTCTCCAAAACATTCTATATAACCGAGGTGGAGGTAGCCATGCCTCCATAGTTCTTATACGTTGCACCCCTGCAGAGTTGGTACTATGTGGCTGCTGCCAAGGCTTATGGCCTGTACCTTCCAGAAGGATGGCTGAGGACACGTCTGGACCCACCTGAGCCACAGCTGGTGTGGCTAAAGAGCACTGCATAAGAATGTGTGTAGCAGACACTTGAGGTAGTATTGGACAGAGACTTCTGAGCCACTCCTTTCACAATGGGAAACTAGAGGGCAAGAAGGCTTTGTTAATAAGATCTATGAAGGTGACCCTCCATAAACATTATGTAAGGAGGAAAGGGTAGACAGGATGGATCTGTGAAGATATAGAGGTTATATCTAGCACAATTCACTTAGAGGGAGTAAAGTGACCTATATATGTGCAATGTATACTCCTATATACTCCTATTGTAGAGAAATAATCTAGCTAAATTAGTATAAGTACAGTCACTGTTGTTCTCCTCCATGAAACTTGTAAATAATTGTCACTTTTGTTTGAATCCTGCTGTTTATATCAATATTATACCATGTAGGCTCTATTTTGCCAACATAGAAAATTATGTAAATTTGAAGTATGTACAAATAATTATATCTAGGTCACAGTTTCTCAACCTCAGCATTACTGACATGGCAGGCTAGATAATTCTTGTTGTGGGAGAGGATGTGCTGTGCATTGTAGTTTGTATAACAGCACCTCTAGCCTCTCCTCATTAGATGCCAGTACACTCCTCAAATGTAGCCAGTACACTGCCAAATATCCCTGAGAAACAAAGTCACTGCCCCATCAGATAGAGATATTACAATAAAGTAACGTATTTAAATTATTAATTTTTATCATCCTGCAATATCTTCTGTTTAGCCTTTTTCTTGTTTTTAAAACTTGTACAGAGTACAAAAGTTCAGCCATTTGATGTGCACAATTTAGTGGTGTTTTTAACAAATTCATAGTTGTGAAACCATAACTTATACCTAATATTAGAATATTTTCATCAGTACCCAAAGAAATCCTGTACCCATTATCATCCATGCCCCATTCCCATTTCCCTCTATCCCTTAGTACTTACTAATTACTTTCTGTCTTTATGTATTTTTTTATGCTAGACATTTCATATCAATGGAATCATATAACATGTGATCTTCCTTAATTTAGCATGTTTTTGCTGATAGTACATATCAGTATTTCATTCTTTTTTATGGTTGAATAACATTCCATTATATAAATATACCACTTTTGTTTATCCATTCATCAACTGATGGACATTCGTTTCTTTTCACTTTTGTCTTTTATGAACAAAGCTGCTGAAAACATCTGTGTACAAGTTTCTGTGTGGACCTGTTTTCAATTCTCTTGGGCATATCTCTAAGAGTGGAATGTGGGTCATATAGAAACTCTCCACCAAACTTTCTGGGGAAATGCCAAACTGTTTTTCAAAGTGGTTGTATCAATCTTCATTCCCATCAACAACGTATGAAGCTTCCCCTTTCTCCACACTCTTGCTAACACTTGTTCTCTGTCATTTTGATTATGCATATCCTATTTGAGGTGAAGTGGTTTCTCATTGCAGTTTTGATTTGTATTTCCTTAATGACAAACAACGTTGAGCATCTTTTCATCTACTTATTAGCCCCACTTGAATGTCTTCTTTGAAAAACTGTCTATTCAGATCCTTTGTTCACTATTTAACTTTTTATTGTTGAGTTGTGAGTTATTTATATATACTGTTTATGAAGTCCTTATAAAATATACAAATTATAAATATTTTTCCACACCATAGTTTGTTTTTTCCTCTCTTGATCGTGTCCTTTCAAGTGGAAAAAACTTTTAATGTTGATGAAGTACAATTTATTTGTTTTTTATTTTGTGGCTTGTGCTTTTATCATATCTAAGAAATGATCTAAGAAATGATCACCAACTCCAAAGTCAGGAAAATTTAAACCTGGGTTTTCTTTTAAGAATTTTATAACTTTAGTTCCAACATTTATGTTTTTGATGCAATTTGAATTAATTCTTGTATATGGTGTGAAAGATGAGATAGAGTCCAATTTTATCCTTTTGCATGTGGTTATCCAGTTGTTTCAGCACTATTTGTTAAAAAGTCTATTCTTTCATATTGAATGGTCTTGACTCTTTTGTCAAAAATTAATTGACCATAAACATTAATGTTTTTTTTTTTTCTAGGCACTCTGCTTATTCCATTGATTGATATGTCAATCCTGTGTCACCATCACATAGTCTGTAGCTTTGTAGTAAGTTTCAGAATAGGAAAGTGTAAGTCCTCCAACATTTTTTATTGTTAAGATTTCTTCTGCCATTCTGGGTACCCTTCATTGCCATATAAATTTCAGAATCAGTTTGTCAACTTCTTTTTACGAAGGTACAAATGTTTTTGGTTTCCTGTTTCAATTTTGTTGAAATTACCCAGGTAGTGTTCATTGTACCTATTAGGTAGGTTTTCATTCATCCCTGCCTCTCCCTTCTCCCCAGCCCACCAGTGTGATTTCCACTGAGTTTTACTTCCCTCTGTGCACATGTGTGCTCAGCGGTTAGTTCCAATTTAATAGCAAGCACACATGGTGTTTATTTTCCTATTCTTTAGATACTTCACTTAGGATAATGGTCTCCAGTTCCATTCAAATTGTTGCAAAGACCATAATTCACCCTTCCTTCTGGCTACATAGTATTCCATAGTATATATATATACACTACATTTTGTTAATCCACTTATGTATTCATGGGCACTTAAGTTTAGTTCACATCTTTGTAATTGTAAATTGTGCTGCACTAAACATTTGCATGCAAGTGTCTTTTTGATAACATGACTTCTTTTCCTTTGGATGAATACCCAGTAGTGTGATTGTTGGATCAACTTGTAGGCCAACTTTTAGTTCCTTGAGGAGTCTCCATACTGTTCTCCATAGAGGTTATACTGATTTGCAGTGCCACCAACAGTGTATAAGTGTTCCTTTCTCTGCATCCATGCCAACATCTATTGTATTTGAATTTTTTAATAAAAGCCATTCTAACTGGGGTGAGGTGATATATCATTGTGGTTTTAATTTGCATTTCCCTGATGATTAGTAATATTGAGCGTTTTTTTCATGTTTACTGGCCATTTGTCTATATTCTCTGGACAAGCTTCTGTTCATGTCTTTTGCCCACTTTTTAATGGGGCTGTTTTTATTTTTTTCTTGCTGATTCGCTTAAGTTCTTTGTAGGTTCCGTTTATTAGCCCTTTACCGAATGTACAGCTTGTGAGTATTCTCTCCCATTCTGTAGGTTGTCTATTTGCTCTATAGTTTGTTTCCTTAGCAGTACAGAAACTTTTTAATTTAATTAATCCTATTTATTTGTTTTTGTTATTGCTGTGATTACCATCAGTGTCCTCTTCCTAAATTCTTCCCCTAGGCTGATATCTAGAAGAGTTTTTTTTCAACATTTTCTTCTAGAATTCTTATGGTTTCATGCTTTACAGTTAGGTCTTTTATCCATCTCGAGTTAAATTTTGTGAGTGGTGAGAGATATGGATCCTGTTTCATTCATCTGCATGTGGCTATCCAATTCTCCCAGTACCATTTATTGACTAGGTCTTCTTTTCTCCAGTGTATATTGTTGTCTTCTTCGTCAAAGATCTTTTGGCTGTACATGGATGGCTTTATATCTGGGTTCTATGTTCTGTTCCATTGGTCTATGCCCCTATTTTTGTGTCAATATTTTGCTGTTTTGGTTACTACAACCTTGTATTATAATTTGAAGTCTGGTTATATGATGATGCCTCCAGATTCGTTCTTTTTGCTTAAGATTGCTTTGGCTATCTGGGCTCTTTCTGGTTCCAAATGAAGTGTAGAATTATTTTCCCTAGATCTGTGAAATATGATGCTGGTATTCTGATGGGAATTACATTAAGTCTGTAAATCACTTTGGGTAGTATGGACATTTTAATAATGTTGATTCTACCGATCCAGGAGCATGATATGTTTTTCCATTTATTTGTGTCATCTGTGGTTTTTTTCCCTCAGTGTCTCATAGTTCTCTTTGTAGAGATCCTTAGTTAAGTATATTTCTAGGATTTTTAATTTGCTTTGTAACTATTGTGAATAGTATTGAGTCTTTTATCTGACTCTCAGCTTGACTGAGGAATGCCACTGATTTGCGCACATTGATTTTGTAGCCTGAGAGTTTGCTGAATTTATTCATCAATTACAGGAGTCTCTTGGTGAAGTCTTTGGGGTTTTCTAGATATAAAATCATATCATCAGCAAAAAGTGATAGGTCGACTTCCTCTTTCCTGATTTGGATGTCCTTTATTTCTTTGTCTTTTCTGATTGGTCTGGCTAGGACTTCAGCACTGTGTTGAATAGAAGTGGTGACAGTGGGAATACTTGTCTTATTCTAGTTCTTAGAGGGAATGCTTTCAACTTTTCCCCATCATTCAGTATGATGTTGGCTCTGTGTTCATCATATACGGCTTTTATAATCTTGTGATATGTTCCTTCTATGCATAATTTTTTGAGGGATTTTTATCATGAAAGTGTGCTGGATTTCGAATGTCTTTTCTACATCTATAGAGATGATCATATGGTCTTTGTTTTTGCTTCTGTTTATGTGGTGAGTCACATTTATTGATTTACATATATTGAATCATCCTTGCATCCCTGGAATGTAACCCACTTGGTCATGGTGGATTTTTTTGTTTTTTTTTGACATGCTGTTGAATTTGGTTTGCTAGTAATTTATTGAGGATTAATGAAACTTTTATTTGGCAGAAAATAGAATGATGTGCTTCTTGTTTACCACCTGGTTTTAACAATCACTAGCATTTTGAAATATTTGATCAACATTTGTTCTGAAATACTTAAAAATAAATCACAAATATTGGGATATTTCACATTTCAAGATGGTTCACTATGCATCTCTAAAAAGTAAGAGTATTTCCTTACTTTATCATAATAGCAACAGTAATAAGATTTCCTTTACATTACTAATACAGTAGTTTTAAAATTTCCTAATTGTTTACAATAGTTGTTTTAGGTTTTTTTTTTAAGCCTTCTATTTTTAGAAAAGATTTAGTTTGACCGTAAAACTGAGAAAGGAGTATGGAGATGTCTTCTCTACTTCTTGCCCTGCTACATGCACAGCCTCCCTCATGTTCACCCCCTAGAGGCACATTTGTTGCAAACAATGAACATACATTGCTATGTAGTTATTGTCCAATGTCATTAGTTTACATGAGGGTCCTACTATGCATTTTATGGGTTTTGAAAAATGTATCTACCATTATAGTATCATATAGAATATTTTCACTGCCCAAAGGATTTTTAGGACAGTGAAAATATTTATCCCTCCCTCCCCTCTATCCCTCACCAGGCATTGGTCTTTTTACTGTCACCATAGTTGTTCTTTTTTGAGATTGCCATATAGTTGGAAACATATAGCATGTAACCTTTCATATTGGCATTATTAACTTAGTAATAAACATTTAAATTTCCTCCATGTCTTTTCATGACTTGGTAGCTCATTTAATTTTAGTGTTGACCAATACTCTATTGTCTGAATGTATAGCAGTTTATTCATTAATTCACCTACTTAAAGACATATTGGTAGCTTTCAAGTTTGGGCAATCATTAATAAACCTACCATAAACATCCATGTGCAAGTCTTTGTGTGGATATAAGTTTTTACCTCATTTGGGTAAATACCAAGGAATGCAATAGATGGATCATAAAGTAAGAGTATGTGTAGTTTTATAAGAAACTGTCAGGCTGTCTTCTAAAGTGGCTAAACCATTTCAAATTCTCACCAGCAGTGAATAAGTATTCCTGTTGCTTCACATTCTTGCCAGCATTTGGTGTTGTTAATGGTCTGTATTTTGACATTTATAATAGGTTTGTCATGGTATCTTATTTTAATTTGCATTTCCCTCATGGCATGTGATGTGGAACATCATTTTATGTACTTCTTTGCCATCTGTATATATTCTTTGATTAGGTGTCAGTTAAGATCTTGGCTCATTTTTTTAAATTGAGCTGTTTCTTTTCTTTATGTTGAGTTGTAAGTATTCTTTGTATACATTTAGATGAGTCCTTTATTAGATATGTCTTTTGGAAATATTTTTTCCCAGTCTATGACTTGTCTTATCATTCTCTTTATAGTGTCTTTTTCAGAACACATATTTTTAATTTTAATGGTCTGGTTTATAAAATTTTTCTTTCATAGACTGTTCATTTGGTTTCATAACTAAATAGTCATACCAAACTCAATATCATCTAGATTTTCTCCTCTGTTATCTTCTAGGGATTATACAGTTTTGCATTTTATTTAGGATTGTGGTCCTTTCTGAGTTAATTTTTGTGAAGTGTGTGAGGTCTATGTCTAGATTTATTGTTTTGCAAATTTCCATTTTTCCCAACACCATCTGTTCAAAAGATTATCATTGCCCCATTGTATTACCTTTGCTCTGTTGTCAAAGAAAAGTTGACTTTATTCACGTTGATCTATTTCTGGGCTCTCTGTTCTGTTTTATTGATCTATTTGCCTATTTTTTTCACTAATACCACCTTACCTTGACTACTGCCACTTTGCAGTAAATGAAGTTGTGCAGTGTCAGTTCTATGACTTTGTTCTTTAGCTGTTATATTGAGTTAGCTAGTGTTTTGCCTCTCTATATAAACTTTAGAATCAATTTACTGATATTCACAAAATAATTATTGGGGTTTGATTGGTATTGCATTGAATCTATAGATCAAATTGCGAAGAACTGATAATTTAACAATATTGAATCTTCTTACACATGAATATGAAATATTTCTCTATTTATTTAGCTCTTATTTGATTTTTTACTAGAGTTTTGTAGTTATACTCACATAGATCTTGTATGTATTTTGTTAGATTTATACCTAGGCATTTCATTTCTTGGCGGTGCTAATGTAAATGGTGGGATTTTCTTTGTAAACTTTCTTTTTTTTTCTTTTTTTTAATTTCAGCATATTATGGGGGTACAGATTTTAAGGTTTCAATAAATGCCCTTTCCCCCCTCCCCCAACAAGTCTGAGTTTCCAGCATGACCATCCCCCAGATGGTGCACATCTCACTCATTATGTATGTATATACCCGCCCCCTCCCCCTCCCCCCTGCCCAATACCCTATTACTGTAGTACCTATGTGTCCACTTAGGTGCTGCTCAGTTAATACCAGTTTGCTGGTGAATATATGTGGTGCTTGTTTTTCCATTCTTGGGATACTTCACTTAGTAGTATGGGTTCCAGCTCTAACCAGGAAAATATAAGATGTGCTATATCACCGTTGTTTCTTAGAGCTGAATAGTACTCCATGGTATACATATACCACATTTTATTAATCCATTCTTGGATTGATGG